>JAOXNX010051386.1:0-12375 GCA_028566075.1 Solidago caesia | reverse complement strand
GGTTACGCGTTTCGAGACGATGGTACGTTTACTTAAAATAATTTAAATAAAACGTATAGTTAAACAGTAATATACGATATGTTACAGTGCATGGGAGTAAGGAAGATGATGTGGATAAGTTTGGATTTCCGATAGACAAGAATCCTTCTTCTACAGAAAAACTGGTTGAGGCCAAGATAGTGAATGAAAAAAGTGTAGATGTGGCTAATGACAACTCTAAAGATGATGGTCTGGAGCAACCTAGAGTTGATGAAATTTCTAGTAATATGGAAAATGCGACAGGAGCAGCTAAGGTAACTGATTCTACGACTGAAATTCCTTATGCTGCTAAATTAAAAGGTACTGGAACGACTGCTGCCATGACTGGTAAGAAAGCTAATTTTAGATTTATCCCTATGAATTCGGAGGGGGATGGTATTGATGTAACTATTCCGATTGAGTCAGTTAAAAAAGTCACTAATAGATTTTCAAACTCGTTGTATGGTTACTTTCTTGGTGAACGTCTTGCTTTTCCTGTAGTTGAGAACTACGTGAAGAACACTTGGGCTAAATTTGGATTGAAGAGGCTTATGATGAATGATGCGGGCTTTTTCTTTTTTCAATTTAGTTCCAAACAGGGTATGGAGCAAGTCTTGGAGAAGGGACCGTGGATGATAAGGTCCACACCAATCTTGTTGAATATATGGACACCGAATACTTGTCTCACTAAATAGGAATTCACTTCAATTCCTGTGTGGGTAAATCTCTATGATGTCCCTTTGGTTGCTTTCACGGAAGATGGGCTAAGCATGCTTGCATCTAAACTTGGCAAGCCGTTGATGTTAAACTCGTACACAAGTCAGATGTGTTTGACTTCTTGGGGACGTCACAGTTATGCGAGGGCACTGATTGAATTGGATGCAAAGGATAAACCACGTGATAAACTAGTCATTGCAATTCCGAATTTGTCTGGTGAAGGTATCTATAAGCATGTGGTCACTGTGGAGTATGAATGGCAGCCACCCCACTGTTTACATTGCAAGGTTTTTGGTCATGACAATAAGAACTGCCCACACTCGGTGAAACCTCAAAAAGAAAAGCTGAATGATGATGGTTTTATTGATGTTGTGCATAAGCGGGCAAAAGGGAAAATAGAGCAACAAAAGTCCAGACCAATGGAAGGATTTCGAGTTAATAAGAAGAAACAGAACTGGGTCTATAGACAAAAAACAACAGGGGGCACTGTTAATACGAATGAAGCTGGAAAAGTAAATGATGGGAACAAGGGAAAAGCGAAAATGGGACCTGACCAACCCTCGACATCAACTTCTAAGGGACACACAATGAATACTTCTAATCCTTTTGATGTTTTAGCAGATTTTCACAATGATGGGGATAAAAAACATGGTGACTATGTTACGGAGTCTGATGATGATGAAGTTATTTTTGATGAGGCGGCACAGAATATGGTCGACTCTATTCTCACTGAGGGGGCAAGCACTCCCGGTAAATTGGTTATCAATGGTTAATTTGGCTTCTTGGAACATTTGGGGGAATGAACCAAACCCCGAAACAAAAAGAGGTTCGGCAATTTATTTCTGATAATTCTCTTTCTCTTTGTGTTATTCTTGAATCTCATTTATCACATGTTCATCTGGCAGGTATTTGTTCTAAAGTCTTATTTAATTGGAATTGGACCTCAAATATTAATTTATGTAATCGTGGAGCTCGAATCATTATTGGCTGGGATCCTCGTGTAATTGATGTCATGGTCCTTTCTCAATCTGACCAAGTTATACATGCTCAGCTCTATTTGAAGAATGAAAAGAAGATGTTTCTAGGGTCCTTTGTCTATGCTCATAATCACTATATTGATAGGCGTGAACTCTGGAATACATTGTGTCATCATAAAGGTTTTGCTTCAGGAAAACCTTGGTTTATTTGTGGTGATTTTAATGCTACACTTAGTTCTCATGATAAAGCAGCAGGTTCGTCGATTGTAGATATCTCAATGAGGGAATTTCGTGATTGTGTTGAAAATCTGGAACTCACGGATGTCAACAGAATTGGGCTACAGTTTACTTGGAATCAAAAACCGAAAGGTAAAGATGGCTTGCTGAGGAAAATTGATCGTATTATGGCCAATCTGGATTTCTTTAAAGAGTTTGTTGGATCGACTGCTGTCTTCAAACCTTATCTTACTTCTGATCATTCTCCAGCGATTCTTAAGCTTCCCATGAAACCAAAATTCAGACCCAAGCCTTTCAAGTTTGCCAACCGACTTGTCTATGATAACCAGTTTAAGGAGGTGGTGAGACAATATTGGGATTCACAAATTGCTGGTGTTAAAATCTATCAAGTGGTTCAAAAGCTGAAATTGTTGAAAAAGCCACTTCGTAAGCTACTTGTGGATAAAGGAAACATTCATTCTAATGTCACGAAATTGAGAACAGAGTTGGAGGCTGTCCAAACTACTTTGGATGTTGATCCCCATAATCCTGTATTGCGAGATAAGGAAGCTATCTATCTCCAAGCATTTAATAATGTAGTGATTAAAGAAGAAAGATTTCTCAAGCAAAAGGCAAAAATTGAATGGCTACGAGTAGGTGATTCTAATTCCGCCTATTTTCATAAAGTTGTAAAAAGTAGAAAAGCCCGTAATCATATTGATTTCATACATGATTCTGGTGGTAATCTAGTGGAGGGATTTGATGTTTATGATGCCTTTGTTTCCCATTATACTATTTTTCTTGGTAGTTCAGGCAATGTTAGTCCTTTAAATTTGAATGGTTTAATGTCGAAGTTTGTTACTCCGGATCAGGCTAATCTTATGCTTAGTGTGGTTACTGATGATGAAGTAAAGAATTCTATTTTCTCTATGGGTGATGATAAATCATCTGGGCGAGATGTATTTACAGTTGCATTTTTTAAAGGAGCTTGGGAGATTATTGGTAAGGAGATTTCTAATGCTGTTAGAGATTTTTTTATTAGTGGGAAGCTTTTAAAGGAATTAAATCACACTGTTATTGCTCTTATCCCCAAAATTCATTCTCCTTCCGCGGTAACTGATTTTTGTCCTATTTCTTTGTGTAATATTCTGTTTAAATGCATTAGTAAGATTATTGCAAACAGAATCAAGAGTGGTCTTTCTGATATTGTTAGTTCCAATCAGTCTACTTTCATCCCTGGTAGAAGGATCTCTAATAATATTCTTCTGACTCAAGATTTAATGCATAATTATCATTTGAATCGTGGTCCTCCCAGATGTGCTCTAAAGGTAGATATACAGAAAGCTTATGACACGGTTGATTGGGGTTTTCTTCATGGTATTCTTGTTGCATTCGGCTTCCCTCTACAAATGGTTAGTTGGATCATGTTATGTGTTTCTTCTGCATCTTATTCAATTAGCATTAATGGTAATTTGCACGGATATTTTAAAGGCAAACGAGGTCTTAGGCAGGGAGACCCTCTTTCTCCATACTTGTTCACTCTTGTAATGGAGGTTCTTACTCTTATTCTGCAACGTAACATCCGGTCATCAGATTCTTTCTCTTTTCATCACCAATGTCAGGAACTTCAATTGATTAATCTTTGCTTTGCTGATGACTTATTTATTTATATGCGGGGCAATGTGGAGTCGGCACAGGTTATCATGGCTTCTTTGGATGAATTTAAAGCAGTTTCTGGTCTAGCTCCTAGCTTACCGAAAAGCACAGCTTATTTTTGTGATGTGACTAACTCTGTTAAGTCGGCTATTCTTAGTGTTTTACCTTTTGATGAAGGCCGACTTCCTGTTAAGTATCTTGGGGTACCTCTTGTGTCATCTAGATTGGTTAATCGTGATTGTAAAGAACTGATTGAGAAGGTTCAGCGACGAGTTAATGATTGGGGTAATAAATTTCTCTCGTTTGCTGGACGACTCCAGCTAATCAACTCGGTTCTGCCTGCTATCCATGTCTATTGGTCCTCGGTATTTATTCTACCTGTGAGTATTATCTTGGATGTTGAACGGATTATGCGTGGATTTCTTTGGTGTCATGGAGATATGCAAAGAGGCAAAGCCAAAGTTGCATGGGATGATGTTTGCCTCCCTAAAGAGGAAGGAGGACTTGGTATACGTAAGCTCCAACCTTTTAATGTTGCCCTTTTTTCAGTACATATTTGCAATATCTTGTCAATGAAAGAAACGTTATGGGTTAAATGGGTTCACACCTATAAATTAAGAACCACAAGTTTCTGGAATCTCCCATATAGAGGTAACTTATCTTGGAGTTGGAGAAAAATGTTACAACTCAGACCGATGCTTCGACAGTATTTTTGGTTTAATGTTGGTAATGGTTTGAAAACCTTAGCTTGGCATGATAATCGGTGTAACGACAGCCCATTGTATGGTAAAATCTCCTCAAGACAAATTACTTCGGCTGGTTTTGCTATTGATTATAAGGTTGCTGATTTGGTATCGAATAATGAGTGGAAATGGCCTTCTGATTGGATCACTCGGTTACCTGATTGGATCACTCGGTTACCTGATCTCAGCAACATCCCTATGGTCACGACTGCTGAAGATACAATTTATTGGAAGGATCGGAATGGACGCAAACAAGACTTCTCAATAAGTGCAGTTTGGGAAGACATTCGACCACTACATGATAGTGTTGAATGGTGTGATCTTGTGTGGTTTAACTATTGTATCCCTAAACATGCTTTTATTTTGTGGTTGGTCTTTAAGCAACGTCTCAAGACTCAAGACTTATTAATGCAATGGGATGTGAACCCAGACATCGACATGCTTTGCACGTTTTGTAATTCTCACCCGGATTCACAATCACACTTGTTTTTTGCTTGCCCTTTTACTTCGCAGATTTGGAGATGTGTGGTACAAAAAGCAGGTCATCAGCCACGACCTTCATCATGGAATTTGATTGTTGATAATCTAAAGCCAAGGGCGCGAAAAAGATCAATGCAAAATGTGATTGATAAGCTTATACTTGCAGCTACCGTGTATGTCATTTGGCAAGAAAGGAACAAGCGATTATTTATGAAGAAGACGAGACCACTTGATGTTTTGGCCGAACTGATTCTGTCTACTGTAAGGCTCAAGATGCTCACTTTCAAGTATAAAAGAACGGCCAATGTAGAAACTAGAAAGACTTCTTGCTGCATGGGATCTTCCAGTGTTATTAATTAATCATGTCTAATTTGCTATGTATTGTCTAGTTGTGACTAGGGAAATGGTTGTTCTTTGGTTTTTTTATTTTTGCACTTTTTGTGCATAGATGTTTGTAAAAGTCAACTAGCACTTTGCTATGTTGCCTGCTCTTTATTTTGATATATAAAATTTTCAGGGTATCTCCTTTTACCCAAAAGCATACATATTTCCTAACGAATTGTCGATAATTACTTTATTATGTACAATATATTGTTTGAGTTGTTCGTATAGAGTTATTGTGCGTATCCATGCATGTGTTGCATGTGATCTTTGGACGTGTTCGACCTTGGTACCAAGTTGGCCATGTATACATGGGAATTGTGCCTCAGTACCATATGGGGTGTGCTCCCGGTACTAGTCCCGGGCCATTATGTGTAGACTTATATATGGTTGTTGTGTTTTGTGTGTGTGATTGAGACTGGACTGTAAGTAACTCTATTGCTCTGTTTATTGTACAAACTTTTATTGACAAAATTTTATCGACAAATACTTCTATGACTGGACGTGTTCTGGTCATGCTCTGGGCGTGTTCTTTTGACTAAAACCTACGAACTCACCAACCATGTGTTGACTTGTTTTAGTATGCTTTTCAGGTGATCAGAATAGGCGAGCTTGACGTGGAATAGATGTAGGAAATTTTGAATCAAGGGACGACGCAACTTTTTGTAGGATAGCGTTCCTTGGTTGACTTATCATGACCGCGAGCACGAGACTCAAAGGCACCCTTCCTGAGAGGTTTAGCGTTTGTAATCACGCATTAGACTCGCATTGTAATCGTAATTTAATGACTTTGTGCGTATTTTATGTAATGTCGTGGTTGGTACTTGTACGAGTACTTTTTCATATAGTTGTACCTATATAATTTCATGTCGTGCTGTGCTTTTCGTGGCATCCCATGTTTCCGTCATGGTGGATTGTTACAGTAGTCATCTATTTCAACAAAGAACAACTATTTCTTCCCTTTACACACTTTAGTGTGCCCATATAGAAATGTTTCATTACACCAAAAACATTCCCCCCTTGACCTTTTTTCACCAAAGAACTTATTATTGACAGAGTTAGGCACTATAGCAGTAGATGGAACAAAGTTCACATGTGTAGCTATTATACTTGTCAATGTATTGGTCCTTGGGTAAGATGATCTGTAACTAGCATTGGTCCTACCCCAGTCTTGAACCCCAAAGCCTCATTGGCTTGATTTTGTAGCCTAGCCAAAGAATAGGCCTCCCTTAATGTCTTTGGCTTAAACAGTCTAATATTACACTTAATTTCTAGCTTCAAGCCTTCTACAAACAAACTAATAACATACTTTTCTACCAAAGTGACCTTAGTAAGTAATAGATCAAAATCATCACAGTAAGAGTCTAATTCACCAGTTTGTGACAAAGCCATGAGTGCTCCCATATCATCTTCTATCATTGTTTGGGCAAATCTGGCCGAAATAGCCCTCATGTATTCATCCCACATGATATCCTTCAAATCTTTAACACTGGATTTAACATAAGCCAAATGCCAAGATAAAGCTCTTCCTTCTAAACGTAAAGCCACATATCTCACCTTGTAATTGGCAGGAGTCTCATCCAAGGAGAAGAAATGATCGCATTTATACAACCATCCTTCCACATCATTGCCTTCAAATCTTGGAAAATCCATTTTGGTTAAATGATTATTACAGATTCTTCCCTGACCATTGTTTCCTTCATCGTCAGTGGTCACCACTTGCCGTTGATTTGCTAATTTGTTGAAATTATCTGCCCATTTGCATACCTGCAACCATTTTCTTAATTTCCATGAATCCTATGGTAATGAATTGATCCACATGCGCCACATCCTTTGCAAGTTTTCTACTTCTTGAGTGCGAGTCGGCATTTTTGATTGGTAAGTAATGAGTTTGGTCAGAATTAATGGTGGAATGTGATCGGAATCACGAGCGAAGATCCGAGGATCTATGGCTCTGATACCAAATGTTAGGAAGAAAATATTAAGAAGAGAGAATAAATGATTTCACACACAAAAGATGTCTTCATTAGCTCACAGTCATACAAAGGTTCAAGTAACTAACTTTCCCGGCTAAACCAACTAACCTATAACAACAAACTAGTCGACTCACTAAATGTTACAGTTTACACCCCTCCAGAATTACAATTATTCATTTAACTACCAAACTATTATGCCAATCATAAATATACACACCAGATGTCTGCACAGTTTGTTGTTTGATGAGTAAATTATGGTGTAAATCAACAATTTGTTCTTTGATGAGCAGTGGCGGATCTAGGATTTCAACTCACGTAGGTCCTTGACATTGGCTTGACGACTTAGTTGAGACAAAGAAAAAAATAAAATGGGTCGGACCGATTTATCGTGTCACAAATGCAAAGATATAAACATGAATTCGATACAGGGGTGGTTTATTTTATCATGACCCTGAAAAGGTAACCCTTGTCTTAACAAGAATCTAACATTTGATGGTGAACTAGATTGTCATTTTTTTTTGAAAATACCTTAACATTTTAACTGAAATAGCCAAATAGGTATACAATTAAAAAAAAACTGACAAAACTAATAATTATCATTAACAATATACAAGTACAAAATCATAAAAGACAGATTTGACAAAAATATACAAGTATATATATTTAGCGTAGAATTCATAAACAAAAATCTAATATAAATATATAATACATAATATAATATAAATATAAATATAAATATAAATAAATAATGAATAATAACTTAATAAATAATATTATAATAACCTTTGTTATGCAACTTTGTTGACTTTTTGAAATGTCAGGTGGCACAGTAATAGCTTATTCCCTTTTTTTTTCCTTTCTTTTTTGATGTTTCAGGCGGCGCACATACTGATAGAAGTACTGGGTTTTTTTTTTATTGGGCTTTGTAAAGTTTTTAATATTTAAGTAGTTGATGGGCTATAAAAAATACTTTATGCATTTAATTTAAGTCTATAAAAAATATTATGTTTACAAAAATATAAAATAGGTCCTGACCAAATTTTAACGTAGGGCCTAAAAAAAATTATTACATCATCTCTAATTTTTTTTTGAAACTAAGGTAGGTCCTAGGACCCGCCTACCATCACTCTAGATCCGCCGATGTTGATGAGTTAAATTATGATGTAAACCGAACTAAAAGTCAATGAACCAACACCCGGATTTTCTGGTGAGGCAAGAGTTTGAGTCTTGCCAAGTCCAAGTTTTGCTCCTATTAATCCCCAAGTTGTTGTGGGGGGAGCGTGCATGGTTTTTCCTTTGACACCGTTACACGGCTCGTGGTAGCGGGATCCGGTTTAGGCAACCGACTATCCGTTCTCGAGTTAGGACGGCCATTTGATGGTGAGGGGATATGTTTCTATTCGAATGTCAACTGTCAAAAAAAAAAATCAAATTGAAAAATAAAATCCGCAAACTTTAGTTAATACATGCTGGAAGAGGTTTCAGCGGCCAGCAGAAAATTTATCAGACTGTTGGTTTTGAATTGTCTAACGCGGGTATATAAAAAGGGGATAACTTATATGATGTTAACAGTATATAGTTAGGTGATGTTTGTGAATGGTTGTGAGGGGAAACATTAAAATCAGGGGGTCCCTTTTTATCATTAAAATATTTATGTGTGTGCAACATATATAATGTTAGCAGCATATAATATTTTCCCATATAAAAATACGTTTATTAGTTATTGGTGACATATTTAAAGAAGAAAATAAAAATAAATATATACATAATATTAATACAAAAATGGTAAGTTAAAATAATAATATAATAATTTTTCTGTAGATAAAAATTGAAATTTTAAAACACAAATAAAATGTTTTATAATATAGTATAAATAAAGATTAACTTGTTTTAACACAACAAAATTGTATGAGTCAAATATTAAAAACAAAAATTGTATAATCCGAATTTCAAAATTTAAAAGAAATTGAAATTACGATATTAACCCATTAATGTAAGTTTGGTGAAGGATTGTCGTATGTGTCAAGTGGTCCATTAGATTGTAGATGATAGTTTGATGTATATGATAATTGAGGGAGGATGTGGGCCTTCACTAACATGGGATGCCAAGTCTTCTATGCATTGATTTTGGAGAACGCACTACTACAAAAATGGTGTTAGTCTATATTTATTTTACACGGTTGATAATAAAATTACGTAAATGAAAAAAATCGGAAAGTTTGACACAATTGAAAATATCCAACTGTGTAAGAAAATGGATTCAGAAACTTTAATATGGTTGATTATAAAAACTGTGCAAGAAAGTCGGTGTATTTTACACGGTTAGCAACACAATGAAAAAACTAAATATCGAAAGAATAAATCTCATCTTACCCAAATTTCTTCAGATTGATGATGACAGATCTTATCCCAATTCATTTTCCCAAATATTAAAATAATAAATCTATCACAAAAAAAATGATTTTTTGCCTCTGTTTTTCTGTTGCTGCTCCATCTGTCATGTTTAAGCTGCATCCAATTGTTGCTTTGGGGTCGAATCGTCTAGCATTTATTGTTTAACACTTTTTTTTCTACTATGCTTTTCTTTCTTTTTAAGAATATCTTAGACTTTGTTTGTCACTTTGCACTTTGCAGGATGATTTCCACATGGACGTTCTTTGCATCATGATTTCCACATATTTGCCGTTGTGTAATTATTATTAGGTGTGTTAAACTAGATTTTATTATATTAAGTTTGTAATTTGTATTTATTTGTATTGATTTGTTTTTATGAATTTTAATAATATTAATAGAATTGGTAAATGGCTGGTAAAATTTTTTTTATTTTAGAAAGATACCTTTTACATAGTTGTTTACAAAACTATGAAAAAATGCCTACTTTTTTACGCAATTAAAAAACCGTGTAAAAATAGGGTATTATCAGTTACATAACTCTTTTGCACAGAACTAAAACTGTGTCAAAAAAAATCCTTTTTAACTATATAAAAACCCCTTTTTTGTAGTAGTGACGCTAACACATTGCTAATGCAAAGGGGTATGTGGCTATGTGCGCCTTGTTGGAACACATTTGGTCATTCGCACAATTATTGTATTTCAAGTCTGTGTGTACCTGTTTTTTTTTGTTTTTTGTTTTTTAAATGGTTAACCCGGTGATCTTTTATAACAACAAAATAACGTTCAGTATAAGTAATGTAGTACTGTGTTTGAATGTCACATTCATTATATATATGGCATCCCATATATATTGACTCGTTTTTAAGCAAACAAGGAAATTTTTTTTTTAGGTAATAGGATTTGAACCAATGACCTTTGATTTAAAGGGAAGGGCGTTTACCAACTCTCCTAATGAAAAGTTGATAAGATAGGCTCCGTAATGTGTTTTCGTTTGTATTATGAATCTTCTTATTATGGAAAGCAAGAGCATATCTAATTGTAACACCACCACGTCAAGGTGGTTAGCCATATCACATCAGCACCACCTAGCAATCACACCACGTCCATAAAAAATCTCAAAAATTGAACACCGTTTATTACTTTTACATTTTTGTATTAAAATATAATGAGTTAATTTATATATATATATATATATATATATAAATTTCATTATAATTAAAATTTTCAACAATTAAAAAACTCATTCCATTCCATTACACTATATTTCAACAATTAAAAGAATAGAAAAAACATATAATAATTTAAAAAACAATAATTAAACAACATTTCTTAATAAAATCTAGTTATTAGTGTTGAGGGTACTACTTCGACGATTTTTAAAATAACATCGCAAAAGTGTATCGATTTCTTTGTCGGAATGCATATTGAAAAATTTATTGTTGAAGCTTGTAAGTGAATATTGTGTTTGAAAAGTGTGTTGTATTTGATAAAATAATATAGATTGAAGTTATACTAGATAGATGTCCGTGAGATGCGGCGACAATGTGATGGAGGCGATGACGGTGACGGGTGGTGGTGATGGCGATTGGTGGCGGTGGCAGCGGCGAGTAGTATAGGTTATTGATGTAAAGGTAATTGATGTAAAAGAGGGTAATGTAGTTATTTTAAATGTTGATATTTTTGATACATCATGTGTTTTAGTTGTTAGAACGGTTGATAGATTAGGGCCTGTTTGGTTATTTCAAAATCTTAATTCGGTAAAGTGGGGTGGGGTAAATCCTTCATAAAAGAGTATAGATATATAATGAGGTTAATAAAAATATTTATAAAAAAATAGCCAATTTTAAACTATTTTTTTAAGAAAACATTATTTGTAAGTGTCCTACGATCGATCAAATGCCTTGCTTATATAGACTAAGCATGTAACTAACTATCCGGAAGATCCATGTTGGAGACTTGGTTTGATGAAGGGATAATGACCCCTGAATGCACTTAACTATGTCAAAATGTTTATGTTGTGTAGTGATCTGGTAAACTGTCTATGTAATGTAATTAACTACAAAATCTGTCCACTTAATGTAACGGGTGACCTGCTTAAAAGGTAACCGGTTATACTTTTATTTTTATTAATTAAAATGCTGATGTGGCGCTGTTGACTCACATCTTTAAGCTTACATGGCTCCTGATGGCTCCTGACTTGGAAAAACTTATTATCATTATCAAATATATTAAATAAAGCAAAAACATATTTCTGCATCTATCATCAATTATATGTGTGAGAGAGAGTGACAGAGAGAAACCCCCACCCCCTCCCTGTGCCAATCACTTCCGGCGACAGGAATTTTCAACAAGAAATAATACTGGAGACAAGTCAGGCACAGGAAGAATACAACCTCCCCAAATCCCATCTCCTTCTTTGTCTACAACCTCCCAACACCATTCTCCAGCTTCGACCTTAAACAACATTTCCAAAACCATGGCTGCTGGAAGTGGTGTTGAGGGAGACGGTGGCTGCCGGAAATGGTGCCGATGAAGATGGTGGCTGCCGGAAAAATAACAGTAACAATATGAATTTATGTATGTATTTGAATTTATTGTATATAACTAACGTTGGATGTAAAGACCATCTTAAGAACAGCGGAGGAAGCCAGATCTATTGAATTTATGTATGTATTTGAATTTATTGTATATATGAATATGAATATGAATTTCCGATCAAAAACCACTTAATGGAAACCAGATTATAAATGTTTCTTATTTAATTGGATTTATTTATATAAATAAAATGGGTGATATACGTGGCAGGTGAGGCACACG
>JAOXNX010051351.1:0-12381 GCA_028566075.1 Solidago caesia | reverse complement strand
ACACGATTCATGAGATCCATGAAAGCAGCTGGGGCATTAATCAACCCAAAAGGCACGAATAGGAACTCACAATGCCCATAACGAGTCCCGAAAGTAGTCTTAGAAACATCCTCCTCTTTCACCTTCAACTGGTGATCCCAAATCAATCTTAGAAAAGAACGAAGCATTCTGCAGCTGATCAAAAAAATCATCTATACGAGGAAGACGATATTTATTCTTCATCGTTCGCTTATTAAGCTCCCAGTAATCAATACGCGTCCTCATGGAACCATCTTTCTTTTTAACAAAAAGAATAGGAGCTCCCCAATGCATGGAACTCGGATTAAAAAACCCCTTATCAAGCAACTCTTGGAGTTGAGACATCAACTCCTTCATTTCAGTAGGAGCGGGCGGTAAGGTGCTTCAGCAACTGGAGTAGCACCAGGAATTAGATCAATCTGAAATTCAACTTCCCTATCAAAAGGAAGACTGGAAAGATCATCAGGAAATATATCAGGGAATTCAGAAACCACATCTACATTAGGGACAAAAGGAGGAGCCTTTCGTGACTCAATCACATTGGCAAAAAAAAGTGTTCCTCTGTCTGGCGGATACATCTAAGGGCTTTTACCAAAGAAATAACCTCCAGCTTACCCTTTTTGTTTATCGCCATAAACAGAAACCACATCACCACTAGGAGTCGTAATACGCACGATCTTCTTACAACAGAAATTAATCGCATCATTCCTAGACATCCAATCCATACCCACTACTATATCAAAACTAGGAATAGTAGTAGGAAACAAATCGATAGAAAAAGAACGTCCTTCTATCTACAAAGAACAATCAAAGAACCCTTCTTAAACCATAGATGTTTTACCATCGGCAATCTCAATCTCAATCGAATTATCCAACGGGTGAGCTACTACATTAAGCTTAGGAGCAAATAGAGAAGACACAAAAGACCTATTTGCACCTGAATCAAACAATAAAGTAGCAAGAGAAAAGTTAATAATAAATGTACCAATCCCTTTACCCAAAAAAAATAATAAATGTACCAATGACTACCTCATCATCAGCGCGGGCATCCTCAGTGGTCATATTAAAGGCATGAGCTCTTGCCTTAGGTCGATCATTCCTCTTGTCTGCATTCTTCAAGGTTGGACAATATGCTTTCTGATGACCAGTCTGCCTACAGTAATGACAACGCGGCTCGGCAGTGCAATCCTTAGCAAAATGCCCCATGCTGGTGCACTTGCTACAGCTCATAGTATTAATAGAACAAGGGCCAGAATACTTTGACTTACACCGAATACACCAACTGCCAGTTGACTTGTTGTCCTGACCACCAGATGAACCACTCTTGAACTTCTTAGATGAACCAGCTCTAGAATTATTATCAAACCTCCTCTTATTACCGGAAGAATAAGAGTCCCTCCTATCTTTAGCTCTCATATCAAACTCAATAGATTTGGCTAAATCAATGGCCTTCCTCAAATTCGGCTACATCCTGACCATGGGACGATACTCTGAAGGAATCCCTGACATGTACCGATTAACCTGTGAAGAATCATTCGGGCACAAATATTTGCAGAAACGAAGCTTTTCCACAAACGCCCTGGAATACTCTGCAATAGACTTATCACCCTTCTGAAGTGCAATGAACTCATAATCCATTGCCTGCATTTCCTACTCTGTACAGAACTCCTTTTTGAACAGCTCAACAAAAGAATCCCATGTCAAACTCTCCACATAACGAGAACCCTGTGACTGAATGCGAGTATCCCACCAATCCAAGGCTTCCTTATCGAGCATCTTTGCGGCACATACCACCTTCTTAATTTTGGGACAATCATATGCCTTGAATGTCATCTCAATCTGCCTAATCCATCCCATACTAGCTATGGGACCGGAGCTTCCAGTGAACACAGCAGGCTTGCAATCTTGGAATGTCTTAAATTTAAATTCAGACTTTGCAGGTTGCAAGATTGACAGAAAAAGCACATCAGGTGGATGTCAATTGCTTGGCAACAAACTTGTAAGCTGGTCCAGCAAAAAGCAACATTCAGTTTCCATCTCGACTGCTGAAGCTAAGTATGTAGTTGCTGGAAGCTGTTGTGCTCAGATATTCTAGATGCAACATCAGCTTGAAGACTATGGTGTATCTGCGTCAAGAACTCTTATATTATGTGACAACACCAGTGCCATAGCAATCACAAACAATCCTGTTTTGCATTCAAAGACCAAGCACATTGATATAAGATACCACTTTATCAGAGATCATGTGATGAAGGAAGATGTGGAACTGCATTTCATTCCTACAGAAAATCAGCTTGCCGATCTGTTCACCAAACGTTTGGATGAGGCTAGGTTTAATTATCTCATTAGCAAGCTTGGCATGTTAAATTTGTATTATTGACCTGAGTCGGACACAGCTTACATCGCCAATTTGTGTTGCTAAATATCTAATCGTATTCTATTATATTTAATTTATGCCGCAATATTTTATTCCACATCTTTGCCATGGTAAATCGACATGTGTCTTAGGCAACTAACAGTTGTACTATGACTACAAAAAGCGTTCCACTATCCATTGTGTCAACCAATCATAATTTTTCTCTCTCCAATTTTCAAACGGCATATTTGGAGGCAAGGTACGAATACACAGTATATACCCCCAAATATCTCAATATCTCTTCACTTTTCATCATCATTCAAAATCCCAAATACTCTCAAGCTGTCCTCTTGAACCCTAATTCTCAAAATCATTCCTGCAAGTTATAATCTAATTCTAATCAAAATGGCATCATCATCATCTGCTCCTCAAATCGAACAATCTCAATCTTCTTCTCCTTCTTCATCTGATCCTGAAGAATCCTATCCATCACCAATAAACGCAACCAAGCTTCCTTCTTATCATATTGGTGATCAAGTGGTAGTTCACTCCTCCACTCTTGAAACAGATAGGATTAAGATAATTAATCTTGTCTGTGCTAATGTACGTGGATTCTCCACCTTGGGCTGAAGGATATGATGATATAGTCTCATTTTATGGCATCATCCTCTTCAAAAGATCCTGTGCGAACAACCAGCTTGGGTATTTCAAGATCCTCTATCTGAGTTCTGGGCAAGCTGCTATGTTAGGACAACAAAGCACCAGAGTCTACCTGCCATTACTGGTACTATTCTTTATAACTCTAGGCAAGTGTTAATCACTACTAAAAGAATAAAATCTGCTTTTGAGTTAGAATATAAACCAAACAAGAGATATGTTGAAAACTTAACTGGCATTTGGAATTATTTGTTAAGTACAATCATTAAGTCTTTACAAGTTAGTTAAGTCTGGTAGCTTTGATCAGCCCAATGCACTTGAGATGCAGATTTTTTACTCTATGGTCAATATGCATGAAGTATATTATGCTGAAATGATTATGAATGACTTAGTTAGCTGAGTCAATAACAAGGGTCTTACCATACCATATGGTAGGATTCTTTCCCTCATTATTGAGGTTACTCTTAAGAATGACTACAACTTGGCAACTGGCCAAACTGTGGAAGTCAAGGCTATAGCTAATTCAATTTATAGTCCTAAGAAGGTCCAGCAGGGGTTACTCCCAGCTATGAGGACTTTCTTAGATGAATGCAGGTAAAAGGGGCAAAATGAGGCTCAATCTGACTCCTCAACACAGTGTGAGCCTCATATTTGTGGAAAGGAAGATGAAGCTGATCCAGCTACAACCCAAGCTAAGTCTGCTCAGCCAAAGGTTGGTAAGTCTAAGGGTAAAACTGTTCCTTCTTCTTCTTCCGCTCCTACTCCCCTTACTACTTCTTTGCTATTGAAAGAGGGTGAAGAGTTGGTTACAACATCAGCCACTCTAGTCGCACCCCATCTGATCCTTCGAAAATCCAATCTGCACACCCCACTGGTGAGATCTCAACATCTCCCAGTATTTCGAAAAAGAAAAGAATATTAATTGGAAAATCTGTAACAGCTTCAAGAATGGACAAACTGAAAGTCAAATTTAAAGTGTTCACAGATGCAGGTCATGCAGAGGAACGTTCCAAAGCTGACCCTGTATCTCAAGCTGTTGAAACCAAATCACCAAGCCCATCTGCACTCTCCAAAAAGGGATAAAAGGGAATCCCGATTCTGCGCAACGAGATAAAAGGGAAGCCCGATTCTGCTCAACCCTCTAAAAAGGGTGAAAGCATTGAAATACAGACCCCCTCCCAGGATCATACTGAGTCTAAACCGTCATCGCCGTCATCATCCTCCAAAAAGGATGATGATATCATTAAAGGGAAACTAATGGATCCAACCCAGATCCAGGTAGAGTCAGAGTCTGTGCACAAATCTCCTATTCTTTATTAAAGAAAATTCTTACACTCTGAGTCTGCACAAGCTGACAATGCCCCTTCTATATCACAAGAAGGGGTACAGGCTTCCAACTCTGCCCCTGATGATTCTTTGATGCAACGACACATCATCAAAGAAGGGCTACCATCTTCCCAATTCATTACATCTACAACATCTGTGTCTGCACTTGTTGAAAAACAAAAGGATGCTGTAGATTACATGGCATTCTTTATAAATGCCATGTTTGCCCATGTACAGCAATGGGAACCATCAGTGCTCCTCACGAAGCTGATGAGAAAATGATCACTATTTCCGGAAGTGATTCTTCCTTCGATGACTTGTCTGCCCATCCATCCTCAAGGGATGCTCTTATGGAAGTTGATAGTGGATGTGTTGATCATTCTAAAGATCAACAAATTCCCACTGTCCCTCAGCTTGAATCTATCTTAGAATCTTCTCAAGCTGATGACAATGTTATCATTTCTCCCACTCTACCTCATGAGACTCACTCTCATGAGGAAATTCACTTTAATTCTCTTGCCCTCCACCTTCTAAATCTTCATCATGAAACCGAACCTCAGGACTAGAGTGTGACTCTGCTTCTTTTGCAAGCTGATGCTCTTGAGGCTATTAAGCCCACTGTTATCTCCTCCCAAGCTGCCTCATCTCCATTTCAAGATGTGGTAGGATAGCTCACTGAGCTCAGTTCAACTTTCCAAGTTGAGAGTTCAAAGTTGTCTGCAAGCTTGGAAAATGTCTGAAAGGATAATGAATTGACGGTTGGTAATTTGGAAAAGCTGCAACTATCACATGAAGAGCATAAAGCATTTATTAACAATGAAGTTCAGAAGATGCAGCTTAACCAGGTCAAGCTGACAGAGGCTCTTGAATATCTAGCAAAACAAGTGTCTAATCTGACTGCTAGTCATCAGAGTACTTTGGCTCAGATTGAGAAAGCTACTGACAAGTTCACTACAAGGGTAGCCAGTGAGCTCAAGGATGCAACAAAAGCCAAAATTCAGTTGAAAGATGAGCTCATGGGTGTATCCAAAGGACTGATTGCCAAAATCAATGCTATGGATGGTGACATACTCAGACTTCATGGTGATAACTGTGTTTCCAACTTCAGACTTGACACTATCAGCACCTCATTAACAAAGCTGATGAGATCTTCTCATGATGATGACAAAAAGGGGGAGAAGGAAAAGGAAGCTGAAAAGTCTAAGAGAAGGAAGAAGGAAAGTGAGTTTGTTGCACAAGAAGTAGCTAAGCTGAAAAAGATAATTGATGAAAGAAACAAAGGCATTAAGGAATCCTTATGTAGAGACTTGGTCATATTTTCTCCCTCTCAAGCTGAGTTACCTTTTAGAAGCTTGAGGCCAACTGTTGAGGGGGAGTATGTAGATGAGATAGTTGAAAGGAAGAGAAGTGAAGGAGATAGGGGGAGAAGAAGGAAGGAGTGTTGAAGAAGAGGGAAATCTGATGGTTACTGAAGAATCTGTGCCTACTTCCTTGTCAACAAAAGTTGTTCAATCTGACCCAGTTCAGGGAGCTCAATCTGACATAGCCAAAATTGTTGAGACGTCTTCAAGTGATGAGAATGTTCCACTTGGCAAGTACTTCATAAAGAAAAGACAAGCTGTATCCGAGACAACTCAAGAGCAAGAATAGATCAAGGATTCTCAAGTAATGCTCCAAGCTGACAACAGATCAGAATTCATTCAAGCCAGAGCCAAGGAAAAGGGAATACCTGTTGAAGAAGTTTCACAATGGCTAACTAAAATTGAACATGAGGCCATGCTAAAAGACTTGTCTGTAATAGACCTCATAGCCATTGTTGACTTGGAAGATCAAGACTTGAAGGAAAAGATTGCTCAAGCTGATGAAGAGCAACTTAAAGCTGAAGAAGAAAAGAAAGGCAAGAAGAAAGGAAAGAAGGTTGTGGTGCATACCAAACCAAGTTCGAAGCAAAAGGAAGTTGCTGCTGGAACAGAACTCTCAAGCCAACTAGGTAAGCTGGACAAAAGGCTTTTGAGTGAAAAGGTCAAAACAAGAAGATTTCTAGAAGCCATCACTGACTGTCAGCTCAATAGAAAAAGAAATGAGAGTGTTCCATCCCTCATAATCAATAGAGCTGGGTTCAAAACTTCATCAGAAATAGTAGATCTTGACAAGCTGGGTGAGCTTGGCTATACAGAATGGGTTGAACTTCACAACATCATTTTTGTTCAAAAGAGTATTCATAAAGAGACAGTGTTGGATGCCTTAGAGAAAAGATTCGAGAAGATGAAAAAGCTGAAAGTTGACATCTCGGGGTACCCAACACCTGTTGGATTCTAGTGTTGATGGTCTTGATTTGCTTATTCCTAAGGAATCGATACTGGAGGTGAATAAAAGATTTGAACATACATTAGTTGGTTATTTCCTGGGAAAGCGACTTGCATTCCCAATTGTTGAAATCTTATGCAAAGAATGCCTGGGCGAAATATGGTATAAAGCGTATAATGATGAATTCGTCGGGATTCTTTTTCTTTAAATTTGAATCAAAATCTGGTATGGAGAAGTTGGTAGAGCAAGGGCCATGGTTAATTCGATCTGTTCCTTTATTTCTGAATATATGGACATCTGCTACTAGTTTGAGTATTGTTGAGATTAAAAAGGTTCCGGTATGGGTTAAACTTCACTATGTTCCTCTTGTGGCTTTCACTGAGGATGGGCTTAGTATGCTGGCCACAAAAATTGGAAAGCCGATCGCCTTAGATGCTTATACTAGTTCAATGTGTCTTGAGTTCTGGGGGCGTAGTAGTTATGCTCGTGCATTGGTGGAATTGGATGCTGATAATGAATTGAAGTCGGAACTGGTTGTCGGTATTCCATCTATGGTTGGGGATGACTATGTTAAAGAGGTTATCAAGATTGAGTATGAGTGGAAACCGCCCCGATGTTCTTTATGCAAGGTATTTACCCATGCTGATGACCAATGTCCGAAACAAGTCAAGAAGGTTACACAGACTGATGTGAACAAGGCTGATGAGGGTTTTATTCGTGTTGTAAGAAAGAAAGGTAAGGCAAAGGTTGCTCAACAGGAAAAACATATTGAAGGTGTGAAGCTAAATAAACCAAAACCTCAATTTATTTATCGTGCTAAACAGGCTAAACAGATTGGTGCAAATGAAGCTTCAACATCGCGGAATCAAGTGGAAACTAGTAATCCTTTTTCAGCTTTAGAAAAGGATGTTAGGGAATGGGAAGATGAATATCCAGGTGATGTGAAGGTGGAAAAAACTAGAACAGAACTTATAGAGAAGCCAACTTTAAGGCGTGATCCACATTCAACACAAGTGATAGAATCTGATGATGATGAAGTGGAAAACATATTTAATGAAAAGGAAGCTATGGGGAACCAACCAGGGGCAATCACTCCTGAACCACAAGGTTTAAATGTATAATATAGCGGCATGGAATATCAGGGGTTTAAACCAAGCCTCGAAACAGCAGAGGTGAAACAGGTTATTATGGAGAATAAGTCATGTGCATGTGCTATACTTGAGTCGCATTTACATAAGTCTCGGCTTCAACATATTTGTTCAAAGGTTTTTGCGTGTTGGTCTTGGACATCGAATAGTAATGTATGTGACAAGGGGACTAGAATTGTGTTGGGATGGAACCCGGATGTGATTGATGTTATGATTGTTGATCAATCTGATCAGGTAATTCATACCCTAATGGTTCTTAAGTGTGATAAAAAACAATTTTTTTGCTCCTTTGTTTATGCTCACAACAGGTACATTGATCGAAGACTTTTATGGAGAAACCTGGCTGTTAACAAGCAATTCACGCATAACAAGCCTTGGTGCCTTATGGGGGATTTTAATTCGGCTCTCTATTTGGAGGATAAGGCAACTGGTTCATCAAAGGTCGATATTGCAATGCATGAATTTCAAGATTGTGTTAACTTGATTGAAGTCTCGGACATGAATAGAATGGGACTTCATTTCACTTGGAATCAGAAGCCTAAAGGCATGGATGGACAACTAAAAAAGATTGATAGGGTGTTGGCTAATGTGGAATTCAATGATATGTTTGTTGGAGCAATGGCTGTGTTCCAACCTTCCCATATTTCAGATCACTCTCTGGCTGTATTACGGATTCCTATGAAGGCTAAGTTTCTCCCAAAGCCTCTCAAATTTGTAAATCTTCTTGTTCACCATGACAAGTTTCGTGATACTGTTTCATATACTTGGAAAATGGAGGTTAATGGGCAGTTTTCATATATTTTGGTTAAGAAGCTGAAAGCACTTAAAGTTCCACTGCGACGCTTATTTTTTTCTTATGGTAATATTCATTCTAAAGTTACTCAGTTGTGATGTGAATTGGATGAGGTGCAGATAGCACTTGATAAAGATCCACATAATACACTTTTGAAAGAAGAGGAAGCTGCTTATCTTACGGCTTTCAATGATGCTATTTTGATTGAAGAACGATTTTTGAAACAAAAAGCTAAATTGGAGTGGTTAAAAGTGGGTGATTCAAACTTGGCATATTTCCATAGAGTGGTAAACGGTAGAGTGAGTAGAAATCATATTGATGCTATTCTTGATGCAAATGGGAACCAAATAGATGGCGAAGAACTTATTGCAACTTTCTTGAATCACTATGAATTGTTTCTTGGCAGGGCCGGTATTACTGCTCCATTGAATATGGAATCTTTGTTTTGTAATAGATTATCACACACTGCAGCTACTCATATGATTCGTGAGATTGAGGACTCGGTGATAAAAGAAGCTATCTTTTCCATGGGTGATGATAAGTCGCCGGGTCCAGATGGTTATTCTACCGCTTTTTTCAAGGGTGTCTGGGACATTGTCGGGATGGATGTAATTAATGCAGTTAAAGAATTTTTTGTTAGTGGTAAGTTGTTAAAAGAGCTAAACCACACTATCATAGCTCTAGTTCCCAAGGTAAAATCTCCAACTAGAGTTACTGATTTTCAACCCATTGCACTATGTAATGTTGTTCTTAAATGTATTACCAAGATTATAGCTAATAGGCTGAAAACAGTTTAGTGGAGTTAGTTAGTGAAAATCAGTCAGCATTTATACCGGGCAGAAGAATTTCTGATAATATTCTTATGTCCCAAGAGTTGATGCATAATTATCATCTGGATCGTGGGCCGGCTAGGTGTGCATTTAAGGTTGACATTCAAAAGGCGTATGATACTATTGACTGGGGATTTTTGAGGGCAATTCTTATTGGTTTTGGATTTCACTCGGTTATGGTCAATTGGATAATGGAATGTGTATCGACTACTTCCTTTTCTATTTGTCTCAATGGTTCTTTGCATGGTTTTTTTGCGGGTAAACGGGGGCTTAGGCAAGGTGATCCACTATCTCCTTATCTCTTCACATTGGTTATGGAGATTTTAACTCAGATTTTGCAAAAAAGAGTTGATGCTTCAGATAGATTTCGATTCCATCATCATTATTCTGAATTAAGACTTGTGAATTTGTGCTTTGCTGACGATTTATTTTTGTTTGCTCATGGTGATGTTGATTCTGCTCGGGTCATTATGGAGTCTCTAGATGAGTTTAAAAATGCATCTGGGTTAACGCCGAGTCTTCCTAAAAGTACGGCGTTTTTTTGTAATGTTTTGAATCATGTAAAACTCGCGATTCTGAGTGTGTTATCTTTTGAAGAAGGTGCGCTCCCTATGAAGTATCTTGGCCTCCCACTTGTTTCGTCTAGATTGTATGTTCGGGATTGTAAAGAGCTGGTTGAAAGAGTAAAGCTGCGAGTTTCGGATTGGAAGAATAAATTTCTATCATTTGCGGGTAGACTTCATTTGGTACATTCTGTTCTTTCGTCTCTTCATGTTTATTGGTCATCAGTGTTTATTCTTCCTTCTCGAGTTATTCAGGATATTGAGCAAATAATCCGAGGTTTCTTATGGAGTCAAGGTGAATTGAAAAGAGGAAAAGCAAAAGTTGCCTGGGATATTGTATGTTTGCCTAAATGTGAAGGGGGATTGGGTATTCGTAAGTTGGATGTGTTTAATTCAGCCCTTGTTTCGTCTCATATTTGGAACATAATCACTCTTAAAGAATCATTATAGGTTCGATGGATACACACTTATAAATTAAGAGGAAGAAATTTTTGGGATGTAAACTGTGGAGGGAATAGTACATGGAGCTGGAGGAAGATCATGCAAGTAAAAGTCTTAATTTGTGACCACATTTGGCATCAGATTGGTAATGGATTGACCACTTTGGCCTGGTATGCAAATTGGAGTTCTTACAGTCCATTAATCAATAGCCTTTCGTATGGAATGATTACTCGGGCTGGTTTCCAAGACTCCACTACTGTTGCGGACTTGGTTAGGGAAGGGACTTGGGCCTGGCCGATTTCTTGGAACACCAAGTTTCCTGATGCAATTTGTCCTACTTTGGCTAATCACACGGATAAAGTATTGTGGCGGGACAGGAATGGCGTGGATAGGGAGTTTTCGGTATCTGTAGTGTGGGAAGACATTAGAAGCCGTGCTGATAAAGTTCCATGGTTCTCTTTGGTTTGGTTCGCACATAGCATTCCTAAGCATACGTTCTTATTGTTGCTGGTTTTTAAGAGGAGACTTAAAACACAAGATCAACTGAGGTTGTGGGACGTTCAAGCATTAACACTAGATGACCCGGTTGTCTGCCCTCTATGTGAATCTCAACCGGATTCACACTCTCACCTTTTCTTTGATTGTGTATATTCATCACAGGTTTGGCTCCATATGGCAATGAAAGGAGATATGCATGCACTTTCACACAAGTGGGACGAGATAGTTACTGAGCTTCAGCCATTCGCGCATAAAAAGTCTATGAAGTTGGTCACTATCAAGCTGCTATTAGGAGCTTCGGTTTATTATATTTGGCAAGAGAGAAATAATAGGCTGTTTAATAAGCAAAGGCGTACAAAAGAGCAGTTGATCAAGGAGATTCTTGTTAATGACATTTCTGTACAAAAGAACCAAACGACTGGAAAGGTTATTGACAGCATGTGATCTTCCCGTTTCATTAGTTAAATGATTATTTTTTCCGTAATTCTAGTCATTGTGATATAGTTGCTAATGTCTAGATAGGGTATGTTGGCATTTGGTTGTTGCATTATGTATGTATGGCTGTAAATGTCGTCGTATCACTCAGATAGGATGCCATAACTTTATTTGTGAATTATAAAATTTGAACCAGGGGTATCCTTTTTACCAAAAAAAAAAAAAAAACAGGCCTTTGAAAAGAAAAGGAAAGCCAACAGCTCCAGAAGGGGGACATGCAAATTTCCTTGCAAGCCTCAATCCTCAAGAGTTTCTTCAACAATTATCCAAAGAATCTCTGAAGAAAACTTTGAGGTATCTCAATCTGTCCCTTCCTTCCAATGTCCCACTTGCAATTGCTGGCCTATTCATTGAATAACCAGAGCATGGCATCTACTTCATTACTCCTACTGGACGACTAGCCTTTAAGAGAACTGCTGAGTTGGAAAGTGCTCCTCATATGCACCTATTTGCACTATACAAGTTCTGCATGAGTTTCAAAGAAGAAAGCAAAGGGTATGAGAAGTTTGTCGTCGATGAAGGGCTCAGAAGAAGTATTGATCATGTGACCAAGGCTCCTTCTCTTGAAGTTAAAAAGGAAGCAGTTGATCTGATAGAAGCTTAGTGATTTCTGTAATTTCTTAACTCAACTCCTTGTAATATACATTTTGTTTTAATATTATTTCATTTTTGTTTAAGTATGCCTTGATATGAATATCTAGCGTGAACAGTTTGAATTAGGATACAAAAGATTCAAAGAGTCACTAAGTCCATGAGTATTGATATATTTGATTCTTTGTAAGCTTATTTGTTAAAAAGTGTTGTTAGGTTTTGTCATCATCAAATAGCTAGGGGGAGATTGTTGAGTCCTAATGCTTTGTATAGATTTGGTGATGACAATCTGATAGAAAACACTTAGTTAAATCTTTTGTATTCTTGTAATCTGATCTGAGTCAGTCTGAGCTGTATC
>JAOXNX010051291.1:0-12396 GCA_028566075.1 Solidago caesia | reverse complement strand
TTTTTTTATATATATTTTTTTAAGGGCCTATTTTTTTAAATTTGGTTTTTTTTTTTTTTTTTTTTGTCTTTTTTACATTTAAAGCCTTTTTTATTTTTTTATTTTTTTTACCTTTAATACATTTTTGTTTTTTACACTCTTTTTATAACTTTGTTTATTTTAGTTTTTTTTTACATTTAAGGTATTTTGGTTTTTTTTTATGAAATATTTGTTTCTTTTGGCTTATTTGATTTTTTCTTTGGGTTTTTGTTTTTTTGTTTCTTTGGATTTTTTTCATTTTCTTTTGGTTTTCGTTCTTTTTTTTTTCTTTTAGTGCATTTTATTTCTTTGTGAAAAAATTTTTGGTCCATGATTTATTCATGTAAATATTTTTTTGAAGTTTGTTTTTATATTAGAATCTTAACATATGAATAGTAACGTATGGGCCCGTCAACGAAATTTTTTATTCTTTTTTGTTTTAGTTCCTTTTTTTTTGTTTCATTTTCTTTTCTTTTTTTTTTATATTTTGTTTCATTGTGATATTTGGGATTAAACATAACTATGATGGTGTCATTGTTATCTATCCCTTAAAAAGGTAAAAACACACCCGCGACAACACACATGAACATTTCTTTCATTTTGACACTAAAACTTTCACTTCTATATTTGGAAACTAAACTTTCACAACTAATAAACGTGGTTGGGGTATTGCTTATATAGAGAGATATATATATATATATATATTGTTTTTATTTAATTCTTGAGTTTTTTTTAAAACATTATGTTTATTTGTGATTTTAAAGAGTAAAAACATCTACGATGCTATGTTTGTGTTATTGTCCTTAAAAAAAATAAAGATATTTGCGGTAACGTGCAACCACGATTATTGAATAAATATATAGTTTTTGTTTGTATTTGATTCTTGAGGTTTTTTTTAAACATTACGTTTATTTGTGCTTTTCGAGAGTAGACGTGTCAACGATGTTGTGTTTGTGGTATTGTTCTTACAAAAACAGATACCCACGGCAATGCGCAACCACGATTATTGCGGGCCCGCCAACGAGGGTCTTTAATATATATATATATATATGTGTGTGTGTGTGTGTGTGTGTGTGTTTATTTCTTTTTGGGATTTTTTTTATAAACATTATGTTTTATGAAATTATTAATATGGGAGTTGATAACGCTTAAATTATACATATTTAATGGAGCGTTATCGGGACATTTAACGTATGATTATGCCCTATTTGAATATAAATTAATGTGTTTTAGTTACTTATTATTTGCTTAAGTGTTTTTGTAGGTTGTAATGGAATTTGGTGTTAAAATGCACTAAAAATGACTATAAAAATGTTATTGCACTGTTTTGCCCATAATTTATTCATCCGGACTTAGATTTGGACGATTCAACTGCCCATGGATTCAAAAAATAAATATCTACAATTTTCATGTTGATCACTTTTAATGAATAAACCACCGTAATCACGTTTTGGAGAGGTGAAGCATAAGAAAAAAAGGTGAAAGCGACATTTATCAACCATGGACCCATCTAATTAATAATTGTAGTAAAATATGAAATGAAATGTTTGTATACTGTTGGACACTACAAATATCAGACCTTAAAATTCATGGAGTAGTTATGAATTGTTTATTGATATATCCATGAATTTGTGTCGGCAGACTGTTACGCAATGTCCTATAAATTGAGCTCAAATGTTCATTTGTAAAGTGTGTGCTCTTCACCATTAGTGCACTTTACCAAATTTAGTTAGTTTCTTAGTTTAGTTACTAAGTTACTTAGTTACGATAGTTCGGTTAGTTTGAGTAACAACAGGGTTAACAAACCTCTGTTCAACTTTGTTACCTCGTTTTACATTTACTTTTTCATCTTGTTACTAGTTATTATTATGTCCTAACCAAAAAATATTGAGTGAATAGTAAAGTTTTGATTTTTTAAAATTAGGCCACAAGTTTTGGTTTCATTTTGTCTTTTAGTGAAGTTTTGCTTTTTTTTTTTATAATTTGGCCATTATATATTATTTTTTTATTTTTTTTAATTTGGCCACTAAAATTTTATTTTCTTATGATTTTCTTATCAACAAACCAAAGTTTTTGTTTTTTTTTTTGTCTTTTAGTGGAGTTTTGCTCTTTTTTTTTTTAATTTGGCCATTATGTATATTTTTTTTTGTGTGTTTTATAATTTGGCCACTAAAGTTTGAGTTTCTTATAATTTTCTTATCAATATTTTACCATTTATAGTTTCATCATCAAAATTTTTATATGTATTTACTTCTACCACATTATTTGATCTTTTATAATTTGGCCCCCAGTCTTTAATTGTGTTATCATTTTTATTTTTAACTTCTGATTCCCCTTTTGGTCCAAGACTTTTTCCGCTTTCTATCACATTTGGAATCACAATTCCATTGCAAAGTGCTTGATTGGTCCTTGCCAACGTTGTGTTTTGCTCCTTGTGTTTTAAGATTTATATTTCATGATTTAACCATGTGTTTTCTTTGGTCTGATGATTGTTGTTGACATATTAAAAATTCTGGCTGGTTTCGAGTCTTTATCCCTTCTGATTTTCTTCCCATTAGATTATATATTTATTATTAAGATGCTCAACATCAATATCATTTTAATCAATTGCTTTTATCATATCTTACTATATACTGAAAGAAGTTTGACCTAACCACTTATTAATCAATAAAAAGTCTTAATTTCATTAAATTGAAGTTTGTTTATGTCATTATTAATTATACTATAAAACTAAGTAAAATTATAATTATAATATCTAATATATCCACAATATCTTATATAATACTTTTGGGACTTATATTAAATATATTAACTAAATATAAAAAATAATAAACATATAAATATTTGATATATATATTTACAAGAATAGAATCTGAAGTTCACGAAAAAACAAAATGACCATACATACTTTTAGGATATATATATTACCGATTATTATTATTATTAACTAAATATAAACTATAAATTATTTAAAAATTTATTAATCTTTTCAATTTCTCAAAATGTATGTCATATATTAAATTTTATTATTTATTTAAATCTTAATAAGATAAAACATATATGCAATTAACCATTTTACTTTAAAAATATTTTTAAACACAGCCCTAACAAAAATTTAAAACAAACTAATAGTCATGAGATAATTTATTATTATCTTATATATTAATAAGATAGCGTGGTACCCGCGCAATGTTGCGGCGACGGCGACAGATTGTGTAGGTAATTGATGTAAAGGGGGTAGTGTATATATTTTAAGAGTTAATGGATAAATGATGTAAATAGGTGAGAGAGTATATTGGTCATTTCACATATCCTAAAAGTGTAACTTTTCAACATGAGGTCTATAATTTTTATATAGTAGTATAGATAAGATAAGATAGAACATATATGCAAATACCCATTTTACTTCAAAAACATTTTTAAAAGAGGATGGAGAGTATGAGGTTTTCATGTACCTTGCTTAGGTATAGAACCCCCTTACATCTTAGTTTTTTAATCCATAAAATTCATGGGGCCCAGGTCATTTATTTATTATACAACAAATGTTAAAAAATTGGTATGTGAGGGGGTTCTATACCTAGCTTGAGTACATGACAACCATACATTCACTTTTCCTATATATATATAACCTATATATATATACTAGTATGATAAATCAAAACCATGTTTATATAAATCAAAGCCACTCACGAAAAATATATATAAATAAAACATATATATATATATATATATATATATATCCTAAATTGTATGCTTTCCCCGTAATCTAAAACAACATATATATATATATATATATACCATGCTCTGTAAAACCATGCTCTGTTTTCTTATAATCTAAAACATATATACATATATATATACCTGCGTAGTAAATGAAAAAGAGAGAGAAAAGTCAGAGAAAGTCACAATCAGTTGCCGATCCAAACGAGTCGCTCAAAGGGCTAATCGTCTCGCCGGGGTGGTGTAGCCGGCGAACCCGAGGCGAACCAGGCCTGGGTCGCCGGGCTACATGCCCCATTCCGCTTAGCCTAAATGAACCAAGTATATATGACACCATGTGGCATGCAGTAGTTTACCTCCAACTCTCTAAATAGCTTCATTTTAATAAGTTAATTAGAATGTATCAAGTATTTAATTTTTACTTATGGTGGGTCTGGGTATTTAATTTTCATTTATGGTGGGCCTGGGTGAGTTTTCCCTTCCAGATCTCTTGGTGATAGGGGTTTCTTATCGAAGGGATTTAAATTGGAGATCTATTCTGCGAGGGAGCTCTCTAGCGCGGATCCGGTTAAAACAACATATGCTAGACCTTTCGATATTTGCGAGTAATTCACACCTTTCAAAAAAAATTAGAATGTATCATGGCTCTACTATCGAGTGTTATAGTACATATATATACAGTAGCGGAGCTTGAGATTAAGAGTAGGGGACGAAAGTCATGTGTACGAGACTAAAAAATAACGTTAAGAAAAATATTTAAAGGCCCAAAAGTCATGAAATCTAGAAATTAAAACTGAAGAAAACCTTATATCCAGTCACAAGATGTGCGATGAAAGACTCACAGGTCTAGATCACCTATATGTCATAGCACTGGAGAATGTTCCAAATAAGGCAGATATATGCCACTGTAGAACTTCTACCCAGAACCTCAATTTTCTGGACCGTTATCTTTTTGTTTGATTTAGGTATATAACCTAAGTTTATATGATTAAAAAAATAGCTTTGTTAATATATTTAATTTAATCATCATATTTTTAAAACTATGTGTCTGGTTAAATATTTTGTAAATTCCTTTGTCTATTTGTAGACCTATATATAACGTTACTAAGATGACGATGTGATTATTCTTTAAATCTTAGTGGATTAATATTTTTGGACAATCCAAACATATAAGTTATTATAATTAGATTGTATCACATCACTCTCATAAGCTTAGGCCGTCAATGTGTTCGGGTTCGGGTTGACGGGTTCGGGTTGATGGGTCTAAAATCTCTGACCTTAACCCGACCAACTAAAAGTTTCAGGTCAAAATTTTCAACCCTGACCCATGACTTGTCAACCCGAACCCAACTCACCAACCTGAAAAAAATCGGGTTGGCGGGTTGATTTCAGGTCAAATAGGTCATATGGGTGGCGGGTTGGTGGGTGCATTTCAGGTCAAATGGGTTGGTGGGTCGACCTGTTAAAAAAAATTATATAAACTTAAAATATTATCAGGTTGACGGGTCGACCTGTTAACCCAAAGGGTCAACCCGAACCCAACCCGAAAAAAATCAGGTTAGTGGGTTGGCCTTGACGGGTCGAGATTTCACAACCCTAACCCGGTTTTTTCGGGTCGGGTTTCGGGTTGGGTCGAATATTAACAGCCCTACATAACCTAGATTAGATCAGAATTAGGCCTCTCCCATCCACACATCCTCAACCTCATTCTCAACCCATCGTGAGGACGTGTGGAAGGCACCATCTCATCCTTAACACATCCTTAACCTCCTTCAGGTTTTAGATGCGAGAGGACGTGCAAGATTGAATACTAGTGGGGTTTGGGTGGGGACATGGGATTTATTAACCAATAAAAGAAAAAAGAAGTTTTGAGAATGTTGTAAAGATGAGGTATGGATGGTAGATGGTGTTTTTAGGAGTGTTCCTGGTGACTTGACCCTAATGTGGTAGTAAGGATGAGGTGAGAATATAATGATAGTTGGGAGAGGCCTTATATATATGGGTCTACAGGTTTTTGTCGTCCTTTTCAAATTCGGGTTACATAATAGCAAAGTAAAAATAAGTTTTAAAAAAGCTAAATAAGAGATAAATAAGTGAGTTAGGAGAGGATATATGATAATACGTTGTTATTATTTTAGATTTATATAAACCCATGTTGTTTAATATGTAAGTATATGGTTAGATCGAGACGTAAAAGGAAGGACTCGTACCATTTTCATCTCCACAAAAAGGTTTATCATGTCAGTAAAATCCTTACCGTGTGGTTCTTCAAACCCAATTGACCCTCTGCCAAGGATCGGCCATATAAAAATTTTACCATGTCTCGTCGGCATAGACCAAAGAACTTGGTCATATACAATTGTACAATTACAAAAAAAAAGGGCACATTATTTGATCATATGGCAAAATATGAACCGCGGTTGGTTCCAAAAAAAAAGATAGACAAACCGGAGATACTTTTTGATGAAATTGTTTACTTTCAGTCAATTGGATCACCAATCGCTCCAAAGATTGCAAGTTTAAATGGATTGATCGGATAATTAACCCAAATTCTTATTAAAGTTGTAATTTTTCGTTATCGTTTCATGGTACTAGAACACTTTTCTAGCACACCATGCTAGATCTATTATTTGCTGTTCAAAAAAACAATTGTGCAAATAATGATCATGAATGAGAGATTGCAAGTCAACCTAGCAAGATTTGAAAGGACTATTAAAATAAGGTGGAAAGCCCACGATGAAGACTTGACCGGTCTCCGGAGTAGAGAACATAGCAAATATGGTTCAGAAGCGTAGAACAAGACTAAGTGACTATAGTACATCAGCTTAGATCAAAATATTCAAGGAAGTTTTGCAAAAATAGTAATAAATTATTATATAATTGTATTGTAACCTTAGGGGGAATTCAAAATGGACTGAGGAAGGTTTGATGGAGACTAATTAGTGCCAAGAATTTCATAGAATGTGAGGACTTTTTTTTTAACGGCAAGACTATCCCTTAGAGATTGTCAGATTGAACCTGGATTTCATCTCAATAGGTAAGAGCCTCTACCTAGTGGTAAAAAATAAAAGTAAGTAACACCTAATATCGTCTTCTACGGGTTATGAGTCCCAATACCGTCTACGACGGTGTATGGGGCAAGTTGAGTGTAGACAGTTTTACCCCTACCTAAGGTAGAAAGGTTGCTTTCAGGTTCTACCTAAGTTAGAAAATGACCTCCGGCCTTGCAAAGAGTAAGAATCGAACCCTTAACATCTGTCTCCAGGTTCCAGGTTCTACCTAACACTTGATATAAAATATATAAATGTATTAGGTTTTAAATGTATTTTTTGATAAAACTTTTATCAAGTATTATATAACACAACAAAAAATATTAACACTCAAAAATGAAAGAGAAAGACTTTAAAAATCAAACTAAGACATTTAAAGTTACTGATTCCGTGTGGTGGTATCCCTTAGGAGCAATTACCGGTGTTCTTAGCCTTGTAGGGTGGTAATGAGTAGGTATCAATTCGATACACAGGATCAAGGGGTTCCTGTTAGCATACCCTTTTTTACTATCATTGAAGGTGTTTGACGTATCTTCACTAGGGCTGCAAACGGCTCGGTTCGTTTAGCTAGAAATTTTGAACCGTTTTTTGGGGTTCGATTATCACATTTTACTACCCGAAACCAAACCGTTAATTTTGGTTACCCGAAAAAATCAGTTAATTTTGGGTCGGTTTACGATTAACCATTTGTTAAAGTCATGCTAATATAAAAGTTCAAGTTTTCAATTATAATAGTCAATTTACATTGTTAATTAATTAATTGTTTATGTATAGTAGTCTTTGTTAACTACATTAATATTTTGTTTATAAATATATATACATTACATTTAATTTTGAATTTTTTTTTATTAATGTAATATTAATGCAATGCAAGTTTCTACCTAAAAGTATCGCGATTTACTACTTAAAATGTCTTCTATATGATATTATTAATATTTTTGATATATATTTAAAACAAAGTTAACAAATTTCCTTAAAAAAGATGTTGCATGTATAAGAAAATAACTTAAAATATTTGAAGCTAATCATAGATTTAAAAAGAAAGTACGTAAAATTGTTGTAATTTTCGACAACAAATGTAAAAAATTAGCTAAATAGATATGCAAATGATGTATTCATGTAATACATATATGTCTCTATATACATATATGTAGGCATACATCAAAATTTGTTCCGGTTCAACCGCGGGTAATAAAAAGTAAAAACCGTAACCGAACCGTACCATACTGGTTTTTCGGTTTTCGGTTTTTTCGGGTTTCGGTATTTTTTGGTTTCAGTTTTTTCAGTTTTGGATCAAGCGGTTCGGTCTGGTTTTTCGGTTTCCGGTTCTCTTTTTACACCCCTAATCTCCACAAAATACACTCAAAAATGGACCCTGTATGTTGGGCCATGTAAGTTGATGGGCTAAATGTTAGGCTCTAAAAGAAAGTTTTGCAAAAAAAAACTTGTTTTATTTTTTTTTGGGAAAAAGATTTGTCAAACTTAAGTATACATCTTTATTTGTCAACAAACGATTTTCAAATGGAAAGGACGAAAAAGAATATAAATCCTAGAACCGTTTTGAAGATAACTAGTTGAAACGTAACTGTACGAAAATGGTGGTGTCAATTTGTAATTGATAAGTCAATGGTGGTTATCGACTATTCATTCCTAATAAGTACGGTTCTGATTTATTTATTTTTTATTCAAATTTTATTAGGGTGGAAGGTGTGGTTGTCAAAACTTTTTTTTACAAATTTTGGCACAAAAAATAAAAAAAAAAACCCAATAAGAGCATGGCATGTGGCAAACCAAAACTTGCCAATTTTTGCCAATTAAAACTATCAGAAGTGAAGGCTTCTGATGGAAGCCCTCATAGGGGCATCTCCTGACATGTGGTGCCTAGTCAGCAGAGGAGATGCCTTCCCCTTTTCTGGGGTGAGGGCTCCTGATGAACGCCCCGCCTTTTGTACTTTTTTATTTTTTTGTGTTTGACTTCAAATATTCTTATAACATAAAATAAAATATTATATAATAATAATAATATTATGAAAATAAAAAATGAAAGTATAAGGTTTAAGGGTAGTTTTTTGATAAATATGAAAGTATAAGGTTTTAAAATGAAAATAAGTAATAATAATAAATAAATAATACTAATACTATTTGGCTTTACCTACCCATCATCTTCTTGGTCTCTCTCTTTCTCGCTGGTTTACGCCTCGCTCCCTGGAAACTTTTTTTCTTCCAGACAACATATATATGTATATATATATACATTTCTAGTCAACGTTAACGTTGGAGAGAAAAGTAGCCGTTTGCATCAGTTTTGAGAAGCAAAAGAGGGCGTCCAATATTCAACGCGGGGGACTTCATTTTGGCCAAGAACGCCCCAGGGGTGTTGTTCCCGGCGTTTTTCAACGTTCCCGAGGTGTCCCGAATGCAAAAAACGCCCCACTCCGGGCACTCTTAAGAGGGTGTGATTACCCTTTTTAGCCAATAAAATTTTAACTTTCACCCGTTAACTTGATAAAAACTACAAATTTCATTAAATTAAAATTACAATACAACTAAATTATAAAAACAACAATTCTAAAACAACAATACTAAAACAATCATAAAAATAAAAACACACACAAATATCCTAAAATACTTATAAAAAAAAACACCCATTATGAATACATCCTAAAAATACTTAGGATCTGTACCAAGGTTTTGGCCTAGGGATGAAAATCGGGCGGGTATTACCGGGGATCTCAATCCCCATCTCCATACCCGATTCCCACTTTCAATCCCTATCAGGGATCCCCATCGGGTAATCAGGGATATCTTTTTTGAATAAGCATAAATTCATTGAAGTAGAAAATAACTAAAAGAATGTGTAGTTCGACATATTCTTTCATTAAGTAAATAATCTAAACTTAAAGTGAATCTAATAAATAGAAAAATCTCGAGGGACAATTTAAATTTATGTAATTAGATTAATATATACACAAAAATTTGTATATACATATATAACTTTTCGGGTTCGGGTATGGGGATCGGGGATTTATGATTTCCCATCTCCGTCCCCATACCCATCGGGGAATAAAATCACATCCCCATACCCGTCCCCATCCCGGGTCAACTAGGGGATTCCCCGGTCAAATCGGGTTCGGGTATCAGATTCCCCATCCGGTACGGGAATTTTTGTCATCCCTATTTTGGCCAACTAGGGTCGTACGCTGGTCACTTCACTTCGTCGACTGTCTTTTTTTCCCCTCAATATTTATAATACATGTCGGTCGAGGTGCATTGGTCTCGCAACGTGTAACCGACATTATAAATTTGTTCAATTGACACTTTTGTCTTGTTGATCTTCTCCTGCAAATAGGTAACATATTGGCATTCAAGCATGGAATTTGGGTGTCTCGGCGACTGTAAATCTCGTATTTCATGTTCGCACCATTCCTTCTCCGCCTGTAGTTTTCGAACAACCACCATCAGTTCTTCTTGAAACAGTGTGTCGTCCTAGATATCAGACATGATACTGTCCTTCACCGTATCAAGGGTCATAACGAGTCATTTAACATTGTTTGATGAGGAAGCCATTTGGATTTGTGAATGAAAATTTGATTGTGTAATGTGGTTTATATAGGTGAAAGAGTAAAAAAAAAGTTTAAAATAAAAATTACAGCACGCTCTCTAATGTTTAAAACAACGGTCAAATTTGGTCGGTCCCACATGATCCCAACGTTCCTTTCACTTGGCTCCATTGGTGCCGAATACTAGGGGGTCGGGAAACCGAAGTGCCGAAAAGAGCCGATAAACAAACCGAGAAAAAAGAACCAACCATAACCTTCACCCTTAGTTCATAATGATGATGATACTTAACAGGTCTTCTTTAGCCAATGATCCACGGTTGGTGAGGCGGCAAGGCACTCAAGTTTTACCTACATTGCAGAGTTTAATTCTGTTCTTGACCTTTGCAGGGTTTTTCTTGCATTGGAGCTACATGATGGGCTTGGGCTATCCAGCGCTGTCTGCGTTCGTGGGCGTATGGGGTCACCTTTCACCATTGGATTATCCTGGATAATCGGACTTTATTCATTGATAATTAAAAACAAGAGGTCTTCTTTAGCTGGATGTGTAGGTTAGTTACCAAGTTGCATAAGCCTAGTTGTGTTTTTTATATACAACTATACAGATTCATACAACATCCTCCATACATACTTTTATAATTAGTCTCGGGACCCGTTCGATGGATGTGTGGTTGTGTTTTTTATAGACAACTATATAGATTCATACAACATCCTCCACACATATTTTTATACTTAGTCTCGGGACCCGTTCGATGGATGTGTGGTTTCAAAAAGAATAGTTTATAGGTGTTTGTTTCAAAATATGCGGATGTTATTGTAATTGATGTCTACAAATTTTATTTTTTGATTAGATTTATACTAGAATTTAGATTTGATTTATACTAGAATTTAATTTTTTTTTTTTAAAAATTTTATCACCACGCATCATATGGATAAAATTCCAGCAATTCTAATTTGCACCATAGTGTTGGAAAGAGAATTGTCCTAGTTTTGGGCATCAGTATTGCATTTAGGCTGTTGCACCCCCAAAATATTGACCACCATGTGCTAAGTTTAGATTTGTCTATGTCTTGCTTACTGTAACTCGGTTAGGTTTAAATTTTTATATTTTATAAATTTAACAAAATATATAAATATATAAATATAAATATAATATTATAATATAGCAAATGAAGAATGAAAGATGTAATATATTATATAAAGGGAAAAGTGAGGTAGTGGTGTTTCACATCCAACTTGAGTAAAAACCCTCTCACATGTTAATTTTTATCCATTAAAAACAAAAACAAAAAACCATTTTTTTACTTACAATATATATTAAAAAATAAGCATATAAGAGGGTGAATGTGAAACTACACCACCCTTACTTCCCCCTTATATAAAATAGTCATCATAAAATATAATATTAGTGACGACCACTTTGAATGCATTATTGGCATTTCTTAGTTTGAAGCCTCCAAGTGTTTAGACATGAACTACAGGGGTTCCAGTGTAATGCGGCGGCGGTGTTGTAGTGGCGGTGACGGATGGTGGTGGCGACGAGTAGTGTAGGTTATCGATGTATAAGGGGGGTAATGTAGTTGTTAGGTCCACAAATACGATGGCTAACTCCAAATAATGCACTTCGAATGGTTTATCCAAGATTTATAAGTTCAAAGAACTAACCTGATAAAACAGATTCAAATCCTCTAATAAGTAAATAAATAACTTGAAGCTTAAGTACAAATAAAATAAAGAACACAAAATGTAATTTTTAAATGTATTTTATTTATCAATAAACAAAATACAAAGGTTATTGCGGAACAAGAATAATGTAAACAAAGTTTTACAACATATTCTAACAACCCATGAAAAACAAATTTGATCTAAATACTTTGTGTTCTAATAAATACCCAAGTATTTATTATCGGAACACAAGAAGTAAATGCACTATATAATTTGTAAAAGCTTAAGAAATGCATTAACTTCACTTGTTATTTATAGGCAAATGTTCACAAGTCGGTTTGTAAACAAATACGTATAAATATACGATTGAGAATACGTAGGGGACA
>JAOXNX010051262.1:0-12401 GCA_028566075.1 Solidago caesia | reverse complement strand
TCAAATAACTAATTAATATATTAAAATATTATTAACTTTTAAATTTTAAATTTTATCAGAAGGGGCGAAATTCGCCCTTTTTGCCCTCAAAAATTCTCCCCTTTTGAGGGGTGTCTATAGGAAAAAAAGGGTGCCTATAGCACGCCCCTTTTTAAAGAACTGTTAAAAGAAATTAGAATTTGAATAACGGGTGCTTAGTTAAAGGGTTCAAGGGGTGCTGCTATTTCCACCATCCTTCTGTGTATTAACCAGTTGTACCGTACAACAAACAATTCATACCGTACAAGTGTTTAATGCACAAAAGAGGTGGAAATAGACAAAGGGGAGGTGGAAATAGAAAGGCACAATGGAAAATGATGGTTGGTATCTTATAATCCAATCATTTATTGCCCAACAGTGAATAATACTTTATTACTTAACAAATTAGATTATTTTCTCGTGTGATATGTGAGAAAAATATGGAATTCTATTAAAATGTTAATGTGTGATAACATAATATTTTGACAAATATAAATGAAAGATGTTAAAAATGACGAGGATATTATTTTTATATTTTTTTTTTGTTGAAACAGCACAATCTATTACTAAATACTCCGACAAGGCATCGGAGTAATAGAAAATTACGTCAAATGACTGGGGCTAATTTGCCACAAAGTCCAAGAAAAAGAAAAATAATTACAATGTGTGTTGATCCAAAAAAAAGGAAAGCGATACAATTTGATGAAAAAGGTCATCACTTGTTGCATTGTTATCCCGGAAATGAACATTGTTGCGATGTTTTCATAGTGACCACCACTGATAAAAGATAATATCTTCCAAGATCCTCTTATATTTTCCATTAAAGTTCTGATTATCAAGCCATGATAACAATTCTTTTGGCTCGCAAACAGGGAGATCGATTTAAATCCAATTAGCTAGTAATGCTCTAGTTAGGGCGACAACAGAGCAATTTGAAAACAAATGAGCACTTGTCTCTACAAATAATGTCTATATGTTCATACTAAGGCCTCTCCCAACCATACCACCAAATTCTCAAATTTTCACTGCCACATCAGCGTCACATCAATCCTTCCTGCCATAATTTACCCAGAATTTACCCCTTACCAACAATACCACCATTCTCCCCAAATTCTCAACTTCTCACTGCCACATCATCGTCACATCATACACAATCTATTTCTTTCTTTTTATATATATACATATATACATATATATAACACATACACACACAAAGCCCCCACCATCACGTTCTAGAACGCGCTCATAACGAGGTCGTGCCATCGACGTTCTGGGGAGAACGTGTGAGAACGCGAGAATGGTGCCAACGGCGTTCTGAGAACGCGTCAGAATGTGGGAAAGAACGAGGTTCAGAACGTGGGTTGAGAGGGGCCTAACAGTCTTTAACTCTATTACCAATCCCGTACTATCTTATAATGACTCTTTAAATAAAATAGATTACCCATAAAATATGATGGACAAGGAAACCAACCACGGCATATTGCTAAAAAACAACATATAGAAATAGTAAGTGATAAACATAGCAATTTTGTAGTTTATTATTTTTTATTACCAGTTTGTAACTAAATATTTGAGGAAATGTGTGTGTATATAGTTACTAGTCGTAACACCCGTACGATATACAGATTGACTATACATATCATACGAATAATTTTTTTGTAAAGAAAATAAATTTTGAACATGCCCCATTACATGCATTTGGTCTCTCCAATGATAGCGTAATAATGAAAAACAAGTATAATAAAAATATTGGTCAAGATGTAATATTACTTTTAATATTGGTAAAGGTATCACCTAATCTAAAGTCATCATGATGAAATATGGTTTGTATCGTTTTAAAACTTATAACCACATTTCGTTAGGTTAATAGATGAATAAATAAAAAAATTAAATAATAAGTAATATTAAATTATAACTTAGGAAGATAGATATATTATTATTATTCATTATTAATTTAACATGCCCAATAGATTAGAATAAATAAGTTTTATTTATATATATTATAAATAAATAACAATATGTTGTAAATTATAAATTACCACCGAAAATATGAATGACGATGAAAATCATTAATAATGGTAACAATGAATATAATAGGAAATTTTATTATAAGAGTTTTAATTATATTAGGTATCTATATCTATATATTAATTAATTAAAATTATTTATGGTATCTAAAAAGTAAGATTCTTGTATATGTTTAGAGAGACACATGTTGCTTCAATAAAGCGCCACTTGTCGATTAAAAGTTGTCACAATCCTGTTTTAGTATTTATTGATAGAAGATAAATAAATATATGGGCTTGTTTTTTGTTTTTGTTTTTTAGTGTTAAAATGCATATTTTAATAATAAAAAAAAAGTGGTGTTATAAAATTGAGGTTTAAAACTGAAGGCTTGGAAGTAAATAGTGGTTATGAAGTTTAAAAAATTGAATATAGGGTCTAGTTTTATGATGAATAATAGGTAGTGGGTTCTAGTTTTATGATGAATAATTAGTAAATATGTGTGATATTTGTGTGGATTTATATATAATTGTAGTTTTTGGAAATAAAAATAAAAGTTAAAATTTGCAAGCGATGTTGTTGGATTCTATTTTGTGCATCAACAAAATTACTTATTTACCGCTAGAAAGAGATATTAAACGTACATGTAAATGGGACAAAGGATTGAAAGTGAAACACGGTTTGCATTTGGCTGTTGGGATTTAGAGTTAGATGACAAAGTGATAGAGACATGAAAAAAATAGGGTGGGGTCAAGGTTAATATTAAAATTCCATATTTGCCCTTTTTATTTTAATTTAAAACCAATAAACATCTTATAAAATGTGGGCCATTGATCTAACAAAGTAACGGATCAGATCTGTTATTATTATGTTTGTATTTTAAAACTTCTCATTTGATTGACCCTTATATATCTTTACTTTTTATTAAAACATTTCATTCTTTTTTTTTTTTAAACTTGTAGTCTTTGAACATTAATGATGTTGGTTGCCATTAATGATAGTGGTTGCACATTAAATGTGTATTGTGTGCACGCAAAGTAAGAAAATGAATGAGTCTCTTTTGCTATAGATAACGTGCACTTTGAAACTAGTCCTAGGCCTCTATCTATAGCAAAAGAGACGCATTCCTTTTCTTACTTTGCGTGCACACAATACACATTTAATGTGCAACCACCATCATTAATGGCAACCACCGGCCATTAATGGTAACCACCAACCACCATTATTAATGGCAACCACCAGTCATTACTGACAACAACCAACCACCATCATTAAACCACTAGCCATTAATGATGGTGGTTGCACATTAAATGTGTATTGTGTGCACGCAAAGTAAGAAAATGAATGAGTCTCTTTTGCTATAGATAGAGGCTTAGGACTAGTTTCAAAATGCACGTCATTTATAGCAAAAAAAACCAATTCCTTTTCTTCCTTTGCGTGCACACAATACACATTTAATATGCAACCACCATCATTAATGTCAACCACATTATTAATGTCAAACTTTAAGACCAACAACATTGTCCAAACTTTTGCATAAAAAGCAAAAGAATTATCCCAATTTTATGAGATCAGAGATTCTCAAAGAAGTAAAAACATAAATTTAACCACTTTTTCTAATATTTTTTTTGTTTATCCTGTATATTTATCATGTTGTTGTTGTTTAAATGTGTGGATGTGTTAGTTGAAAAACAAACCTCAAAGGTACATGAGGTTTGAATTTACTTTGTATCCTTGGATGAGGAACATGAGTTCATTTGACAGCTATGTGAAATGGATGTCATGGTAAGTTATACTTGTTTTCATCTAATAAAGTCATTATACAAAAAGTAAATATTTCCATCCTTTGAATAGAGATAAACATTGGGGAGATTTTCTAACTCTCTATGCTACGGTGAACTTGGCATGTTTTTAAGAGTTTCATTAAAGCAGGTGTGTATATATTTAAAATATTGTGGGACGGGGCTGGCTGGGCTTAATTATTATCATACAGTAAATTATGGACTTAATCCTCGATTTCAGTATTACCTATTTTGATTTCAGTATCGTGTACGGATTATAGTGTTTTGCTCTGATGTGAGCAAATATGTAATGGAATTCGCTTTTGAAAACCGCATTTATAAAGCAGGTATTATAGATTTTATTTTATGTGGATGTCAATTATGCTCATTACAATGCATCCTTTCTTAAGACAGGTATGTACTTCCTAATCAGAACGTAAAGATTTATCTATACAATAAACATGAAGATTAATACTTAGTGTTGAAAACAGAAATTCCTCCTGTGGATAAATAGTCACCGTCTCCGTCCGATAGCCCATCTATGTTGGATCGGCTACATGATAAGTGGAACACCAATGTTGCGTCTTCTGTCAATTCATCCTACGATCTTGCATGAGAGCAAGTGGGCATATTTACAAGGTCTTCAAGTCAGGCTGTAAGATGTATGTTGTTAATCACTCCAGCTTCAAGTTTGAGGCAGATGTACCTATTCTGACTTTGTTGTTTTTGTAACTGAATCATGTTTTCTCTTAAAGAAAGGTATCGTTGTGTGTTTCTATTTTAGGTATTATAAGTGAATTATTGAATTTGTGTTATTGATGTTGATTTTGTTTGAAGGAAGACAAACATTTCAGGTTGTGTTTTAAGCTGAAAATAAGTGAAGGGGAATGCCTACCATTTTTACCATAATGACCTTACAATCCAAATCATGAAAGACGAGAAAGTGTCTCTTTGTGATGAAAACTGGGTTGGTTTGGCAATCTAGTCGTCACGACAAAACTTGAGGTTTGATCGCGATCAAAGATCACCACTTCCTTACATTCTTCATTAATTTCAGTAGGGATTAAACACAACCTGAAATGATTAATCCGTACTGAAGTTAATAAAGAAAATCAACATCATAACTAAAATTAATAAAGAGGTAGGGAAGTGGTGATCTTTGATGGCGATGAAACCTCAAGTTTTGTCTTGAAGACTAGATTGCCAAACCAACCCCAATTTTCATCACAAAGAGGCACTCAAATTTATTTTTCTTCTTGTCTTTCATGATTTGGATTATAAGGTTGTTATGGTAAGAATGACAAGCATTCCCATTCACTTATTTTTAGCTTAAAACACAGCCTGAAATGTTCATCTTCCTTCAAACAAAATCAACATCAATAACACAAATTCAATGATTCAGTTATAATACCTAAAATAGAAACACATAACGATACCTTTCTTTAAGAGATAACATGATTCCGTTACAAAAACAACAAAATCAGAATAGGTACATCTACCTCAAACTTGAAGCTGAAGTACAACATAAATCTTACAGTTCACTTGAAGACCTTGTAAATATGCCCACTTGCTCTCATGCAAGATTGTAGTATGAATTGATAGCAGACGCAACATTGGTGTTCCACTTATCATGTAGTCGATCCAACTTAGATGGGCTATCGGACGGAGATGGTGATTATTTATCTACGGGAGGAATTTCTGTTTTCCACACTGAGTATTAATCTTCATGTTTAATGTAGGGATGAGATCGAGTCAAACCCGAAGTTATAAAAAAAGTGACTGTGGACCGGACCGGTATGGGCTTGGACGGGGCGGGTTCGGTCGGGTCGTTGTTGGGCCTCGAATTACGGTCCATCTTTCTCACCCCTTGTTGCTAGGTATGGTAAATTTATATGACACATTGGATGAAGTTGTATAGCTGGTTATTCTGTAACCGAATAATATAAAATTATATAAGAGTGTAAAATGTAGTTCATCGTAATACTACAAGCTAATAATATAGGTGATTAGTTACGTATAATGAAAGTAGTTACGTTTCATTCCTAAATAACACATTTCTTCACTAACAAAACTGTCATTTTCCTTATGCACACATATTCTTGAGGTATGATTATGCTCATTACAATGTAGCCTTTCTTAAAACAAGTATGTACTTAATAATATATCTGTACAAAAAACATGAAGTTTAGTACCCAGTGTTGAAAACAAAAATTTCTTCTGAAGATCAACACTCACTAGAAAGTCCTCCCGGAGATCAACACTCCCCATCTCCATCTGATAGCCCACCCATGTTGGATCAACTACATGCTAAGTGGAACACCACCATTACCTCTCCTTTCAAGTTATTTTTTACAAATATATCTTATCGAATGGACAGTCACAGCCTAAAGACAGCCTTTGTTAAACATGCGAAGGTGGTGAGTGCAGAAGTTATATATGGGCAAGGTAATCATTCCCTTGTGTATGCGTTTGTGGAGATGAAGGACAAGAAGGCTATAAACAAAGTAATTGAGGCTCTACATGGAAAGATATGCAAACTAGTAGCGATGGTAGTATGGGGAAGGGTTGAAACAGGTTAACCCTCTAACGATTTTTGATCATTTCTTCATACATATTGAATGCATTTATACCACAAACAAATAAACACTCTAATTACAGGATTATCTTAATCTATTAATTAATGAATTTAGGAAGTTGTTTTGTATGTGTAATATTATTCGATCGAAATTGTCACCGTTACAAACTACTAATCTAATTCCAAATGGATGTTTATCCTCTAAGATAGTTAGTTATTGATGGCTGACTTGTATGTGTTATGCAGATTTTGGATGGACAAAGAATCTACATTAAACCTCACAATCCATACGACGATCTTGCATGAGAGCAAATGGGTGATTTTTGTAGCAATGAAAGTTCTAGGTTTGAAGATTTGATAGACTAGTTTTTGACTTTCAGTTGGTTTTAATTTTAAAAGTTATTCAACATGTTTTCAAGGGCGTTAGGATCAACTTTTCAAGGGCATTAGTATCAACTGTTGCATACACACAGATTCTTAATTGATGTAGCTTCTAGATTCAGAATGGCGACAGAACAAACTTGGAAAGATCTTGTGCTGTTAGCTATCAGATCTTGAGAAGGATTTATTAATGAATTTGCATGCTTTGTGCTGCACTACCGGACGTATAATGTTTTATTTCTCTTAAATGTCAAACATATTTTAGGAGAATAATCAAACGTTATAAGTCTGGTAGTGCAGCACAAAGCATGTAGAAGCATTAATAATTCCTCTCAAGATCCGATAGCTAACAGCACAAGATCTTTCCAAGTTCGTTTTACCGTCATTCTGACTCTGGAACCTTAAATTCAATTAAGAATCTACGTGTGTGCAACAGTTATCCGAACGCCCTTGAAAATATGCAGAATAACTTTTAAAATCAATTCCAACTGAAAGTCAAAAACTAGTCTATCAAATCTTCAAACCTAAGCTTTCATTCTTACAAGAATTACCCATTTGCTTTCATGCAAGATCGTCGTATGGATTGTGAGGTTTAATGTAGATTCTCGATCCATCCAAAATCTGCATAACACATACAAATTAGCCATCAATAACTAACTATCTTAGAGGATAAACATTCATATGGAATTAGAGTAGTAGTTTGTAAAGGTGGCAATTTCGATGGAATAAAATTACAGGATCTATGGAATACAAAACAACTTCCTCAATTCATTAATTAAGATAATCAGAGTGTTTATTTGTTTTTGTTTGCAAAATAAACGCTTTCAATATCTATGAAGAAATTGTAAAAAAAATTTAGAGGGTTAACCTGTTTCAACCCTTCCCCATACTACCAACCTACTAATTTGCATACCTTTCCATGCAGAACCTTTCTTTGTTTATAGCCCTCTTGTCCTCCATCTCCACAAACACATAGCTAAGGGAATGATTACCTTCAACATATATAACTTCTGCACTCACCACCTTCTCTTGTTTAACAAAGGCTGTCATTAGGCTGCGATTGTCCATTCGATAAGATATATTTGTAACAAACAACTTGAAAGGAGACGCAATGTTGGTGATCCACTTAGCATGTAGCCAATCCAACATGGATGGGCTATCAACTGGAGATGGTGAGTATTGATCAACAAGAGGAATTTCTGTTTTCAACACTGAGTATTAATCTTCATGTGTTTTGTATAAATAAATCTTTATGTTTGGATTAGTTTGTATATACTTGTTTTAAGAAAGGTTGCATAGTAACGAGCATAATCTTCTTCCACATAATCACAGCTCTAAAAATGTCTGCATAAGGAAAATGTCAGTTTTGTAAGTGAAGAAATGTGTTATTTAGGAATGAAAAGTAACTACTTTCATTATACGTAACTAATCACCTAAATTATTAGATCCTAAGGTTATGATGAACTACATCTTACACTATTATACAATTTTATATTCTTCAGTAAGGGAACAACCAGCATACGAATGTCGAATTTTTATTTATTTTTTATTTCATGCTAACGCTCATTTTGTTTGGAGACCATATGAAATGCTTAAGTTTTATTTTCTATAATAATAATGGGAAGAATTACGATTTATATGAAAAACTATTTAAAGATCTATGTTACTTTTTATTTTAATTCATCCTAACATAAAGGAGAAAAAACAAAGAGGAAAGGAATTTGAGTTACATGATGTTGGAATTATTCTCTATTTCAATCTTATAACTCTTCAAGGACCATTTCTACTAATAAGGTAAACATGTAAGGTTTTGTGTTATTCTTGTATATCTTTGTTTCTTCAGGTACCAAGAGTGTAAATTATGCTTAGGGTTTACACCTATATATCGTGCTTCTTTCTTCAAGACATAGCACCCTTTTTTCTTTGTCTAATTCGATTGTCTCCTTCTCATATCCTCTGTCTTTTATGTCTATTCATATCGAGTATGTAACTAACTCTAGTTGTGTGTTCATATGATTATTGTATTGAGATCACACACGTTTGTGGATGATCTAGTTTTAGGTATACACACGATTTGAATATACCATATCGAGTCTATAATAGGATCTCATTTCTATTGATAATAAAGGGGAGGTTGGTTGAGTGAATTTGGTAATTTCTTAGAAGTAAATTTCTAATAAAAGATCTTGGTTTTTTGAAATATTTTTTGGGAATAGAAATTCTTGAAAATAAAAAAGGTGTTTGTATGTCTCAAAGGAAATACTGCTTGGAATTACTTCATGAGTTTGGTTTTTGTAAATACGTTTTCTGGACCAATCACGAGATCTGCACGAATCCATGGAGTGTGGAATCATCCATGAATCCATTTGACATGTTTACAAGATGAACAATCGAATCAAACAAGAACAGAAACAAATAGAAGATAAATAGATGAATCAATACTCATTATTACACTAATCATCCCGATTATAATACTAAATGAGTATACATCTTAGAGAGTCTGAGGTGAGCTCCACCTCAGATCCCACATGAACAACACAGTTACAACTAAACCATTAACTGAAACCCTAAAACCTAACATAATATATATATAGACATTGGATATGGGCTGGGCTAAGCCAGGCCCACATACAAATTTGGCCCAACTAATATAATTAATAATATTTGACATAAAACTATTACAAACGACTTGACTCAAGACATACTTCTATAATGTTGTTGTCACCCAGAAATGCACCAACAATTTGTTAGCTGTAAGGCCTGTTGATACTCCCTTACCTGCTAACGTTGTGTTAGGTTATGAAGAAACTATGATAATAAATTTTTAACCAATATTTCCAAGTATCAACAATTAGTAGGTAAGTTGATTTACTTAACCCATACCAGGACTGATAATAGGCATGAGCACGGGTCAAAAACCCGGCTCGGCATGGCCTGAAACCCGAAGTTGCAAGAAAATCAAACCCGAAGCCCGACCCGTTAACCTCTCGGGCGGTTCGGTTCGGTCCTGGGTTAAACCGGGTCGAGTTCGGTTTTTTAAGGCTTGGACCGAAAAGATGATATTCTTTATATATATGGTTTTAATGTGTATAAAGAAGAAATTATAGAGTGAAATTATAGAATAAGAAGAAGAAAAGTTGAGTTGTAAATGAAACTAAAATGCAAGTGGATCGCGAGTGGTGATTTGAGGCTGTTGATGAAAACTACTATGTTTAGTGAAAGTAAAAAAGATGATGACTATGTCTACTTTTCTCTCTTGTATGTATTTGTATCTATACAGATGTGGATGTGACAATTTATTAACATTGGTTAATTTGAAAGAAGTGAACCTAAAACTGGCCACGTATAGTCTTTTGTTTCCACACCTCATAAATGAAAATAATATTATTATATTATATGTGAAAGATGGATATTGTACTATCTTATAATATATATATATATATATATATATATATATATATATATATAACCTACAAGGCTACAATATACAATATACAATATAATATGGCCCCTGGTAGGCCAACCAGACAATTTAGTAACCCGACCACCCCTTTAGCAGCGACGTCGCTGCTAAAGGTATGGTACGGATATACGTACAAAAGTCACATGTATTAATGACATGCGTCTGATCCGTACCACACCTTTAGCAGCGACGTCGATGCTAAAGGTGTATATTTACAAAAATTTTGCGACTTAGTGGTAAAAACATAGGAGATAAGAGGTAGGTGCTGCTAAGCTAGTAGGTGCATGAGTGAGTGTTTGTATGCGTATAGAATTAAATAAATAAAAGTTATCTGTTTTCTAGCTTGAGTGTCAGATATTTGACCATCTTCATAATGGAGTCTCTCCATCTGTCAGATAATAAATGGTTGTGAACCCCATCTTCTTTATTTAATAACATATTATAGGCATCAAACATTCAAACTCCCATTTTTAGTTTTCCATAGGCATAGCTTCCTTTTTTAACCTCTTTTGTTCTGTCACCCTTACAATAATAATTACAATAATGCCTTTAACAGCGACGTCGCTGCTAAAAGGTCTGGTCGGGTTACTAAATATTTCCTGATCGGTTTACAGGAGGCGTATGATATACCTCTCTCATTCATGCAATAGAATCAACAATATAATATATCTATAGTATAGATATACACGCAAACACCACCACCCTTTTCCCCGTTGGCTTCTTGTTTTACCACTTCCACATTCCTTTTTTTTTCTTCCTCAGCGAATCTCTTTCACCACACTCACACACTTTTGTTTCTTGTATTTTGTTTCGGAATTCAAGCAGCATGAATAACAACTATATATATTTTGTATCCTGCGAGTGAGGAACACAACACGTAATCCTGCTCCACCCTTTTATTCTTCTTTTAATTTCTCAAATAAAAACACAAACAATTATCCCTCTTTCCCCGTCTATATCTATATATATTTTGTATCTATATATTTGTGTGTATGTAACACAAAAAGCCCAAAACTAAACAAACTTTTTGGTTTTTTCGGGTTTTTGGGTCTGGACCGAATTTTGTCGGGTTTTGCACCGACCCGGACCGAACCCGAAAACACTCAAATTTCCTGGACCGAAGCCCGGACCATTTGGTGGTCGGTCAGGCCAGGTCGGGTCGGTTTCGGCGGGTCGAGTTTGGGCTTCGGGTTTCCGGGCTTAATGCTCATGGCTACCTGATATCTCTTATGCTGTTCATTGTCTTAGTCAACATATGCATGCTCATTTACAGTCTCATTTAGTATTGCTCTTAGAGTTCTTAGGTATCTAAAGAACTCTCCTAGTTCTGGTATTCAAATTAGTAAAGAAAATGATATGAAATTGCAGGTGTATGCTGATGCAGATTGGGCTAAGTGTTCTCAAACTAGAAAATCAGTTTCTGGTTTTTGTGTGTTTCTTGGTAATTCCATGGTTTCCCGAAAAAGTAAAAAACAAGCAACCTTGTCTAGATCCTCTATAGAGGCTGAGTACAGGTGTATGGCTTCTGTTACCTGTGAAGCCATCTGGATTACCAATATTCTTGGTGATATGTGTTTAAAGGATTTATTGCCTGTTAATCTCTATTGTGACAATAGTTCATCTATTCAGATAGCTGGGAATCCTGTTTTTCATGAAAGGTCAAAACATTTCGAGATTGATATTCACATTGTTAGAGATAAAGTCTCCTCTGGTTTTATAAAAATCTCTGAAGTAGACATTAGAGATCAAATAGCAAATGTGTTTACCAAAGGGCTAGGAAGCATACAACATAAGCTGCTGTGCAAATGTTTGAATGTGGTAAATATGTTTTGAAAGGTTCTTAGTTAACTGTTGGAAGGGTGTTGGAATTATTCTCTCCTTCATCTTATAAATCTTCAAGGACCATTTCTGCTAATAAGGTAAACAGGTAAGGTTTTGTGTTATTCTTGTATATCTTTGTTTCTGCAGGTACCAAAAGTGTAAATTCTGTTGTTTACACCTATATATGGGGCTTCTTTCTTCAAGACACAACACCCTTTTTTTCCGATTGTCTCCTTCTCATATTCTCTGTCTTTTCTGTCTATTCATATCGAGTCTGTAATTAACTCTAGTTGTGTGTTCATATGATTATTGTATTGAGATCACACACGTTTGTGGATGATCTAGTTTTAGGTATACA
>JAOXNX010051229.1:0-12419 GCA_028566075.1 Solidago caesia | reverse complement strand
GTAATCCACATCTAAAAAGGGTCCCAGTCAAAAGGTGCTACTGGTCAAACGGGCTGATGTGTCTTTTTGATGCATACAGGCTCCTAAAACTCTTAATTAAAAAATTTAGAAAGTTATTCTAACCAGTGTCGATGCATTTGTTATCTACTAAAAATGCGAAATGGAAAGTGGTTTGGGGACAATTCAACTGAACTCAACCTTTAGAAAATGACCCATTCTTACATTTCACCCGACCCGTCGGGCCTACTCATTTTGCCACTTCTAACATGGATCTTATTGTGAATAACATCTTAGTGAATTTGTTGCAAATCCAGGTGCTGATTAACTGCAGGAATAATAAAAAGCTTCTAGGGCGTGTGAGAGCCTTTGATCGACACTGTAACATGGTGCTGGAAAATGTTAGAGAAATGTGGACAGAGGTTAGTTTTTTTTTCCCATGAGCAATCTAAATTTTATTTGATCTAAACTCCTTGAAGTGGTCTGCTTCTTGTGATGACACAGAACTTGGTTTAAAATGTTTACTATTTGTATAGATTGTTCAAAAACTTCCATCCTTGATATTGTTTACTTGATCAGTTGATCCAATCGCCTTAAAATGTCAGCCAGTACAGCTATACGACTTTCCTTTACGAGTCTTATTTACCGTGTTATTTCTTACCGTTTTGAAAGCTAAATTTAAATATGAATTAGGCTTGCTGCTTGAGTTTTGAGTTTAAGCTAGAAACCATAGCAATAGAAGAATCTCTTATATGGATTACCAGATTAAGTTGCTGTAGTCTTTCACAACTCTGTTTTAAGCCCCAAAGTATTGTTTTGTTAAGAGATTGTAGATGCTAAATTGTAAGAACTTGAAAGCTTGAGAAACATTTTGCCTACTTCTCATGGACCTTAAACAGCAATTACTTACACTCATTCTCATCAAGTAGAGGTTGGCCCACTTGCACATAACAAAGTTACTGCTCACTGGTTTGTTCTAAGTCTGGACTCAGCCATGGTTGTTAAAGTTCGTGATTTCTGGAAGCATATCACTAGAAGACTAGTGGGGGAACAAATCTCGACAACCATAGAATGGCTTATTGCTTGGTACAACAGTCTCTGTCTTTCCGACTTGAGGACAAGTCGTTTCGCCGGCCGGGATGTATTGATAGAATCCCAATTAACCCGCAGAATAAAAGGGGTCAAACGTGATATTATTGATAAAGGTCCACCATAAGTTACAGCCGTAAAAGTGGGACAGTCTAAATTCTAATCTTTGGAAACTGGCTGGATGATTTTATGCAATCAATTAAAATGATTCTATGCAATCAATTTAATTAATAAGCTGGCTGGAAATTAGGGAGTAGAATCTGCCTTAACTCTAGTATTTGAATAGTATAAATAGGAGACTAGTATTGGATTATCAGCATGGATGTTTTGTTTATCAACTTAGGTTTCTTTACCTTTGTAATTGGAGATTAGCCTATCTCGAATCAGGCAACTATCTTGTTTGTTCTTATTTCAATAAAAATCAGAATTTCAGTTCTATTAGATAGGTAATTTCATAACTAAATTTTGCTTTTTGTCACAGTATTTTAAGTAAATTCATGTTAAACCAAAGTTTGTTTATTTTGATGATGTTTTTGATATTGCCACAGCATGATGATGTATATATAGCAGATATGAATGAGTGTCATGCAGATTATGATAGGACTTCATATTTATAAGTGGAAGGCCAGCTTGTTTGGTAATGGTTATGTGTTTGAAGTGGTTTGGGTTTCAGAATGGGTTTCAGATGGGTTCTTGGGTTGGGATGGTGATATAAGTTGGGTTTGGGACTTAGTGCTTGCTGTGGACATTTGTATTATTTTCATCTGCAGAACATTTGGTGTTGGAGGTTTGTTCTTGCCTTGAGTGTGTCAAGCCTTTTCACTTTATGGGGCTTATGTGTCTGTGTGTCAAAAGGCTTATTTTTGGTCCAAGCAAGCATAGGTTTAATGGTGCATAGGTCTTGTTATAAGCATGGAGTAGAAAAAAAAGGGTAATTGGATGGGAACACCCTGATCCCATGTACCGATTGGTACCTGCTAGTACCCCCAACTGAGCTAGCCAGGTGAATTTTGACCACTTAATAATCCCATGGAGTATGCTTCTCCTTTGTCATTCCTGGAGATATAAGGTGGATATTTCTGATAAAAGAGTCATACTTTAGTCCCTCAAGGATTATAGTATTCTATGTTGTCATTTCAGCTTTTTTGACCAGTTGTCTGGACTGGTCTCTGTTAGGATTAGGTTGGGTCGTTAGGCAAGTATTCTTTACTGCTTGTCTATTCTTATTCTGGTGCTGGTGGGAGGCCAGAATAGTGTGTATTGTTTGTCTGGGTTCTGTCTTGTTTGTCTGTGGTATGCTCTCGCTATTCTGGGTTTTCTTTGGTTTGGGGTTGGATATGATTGGTTTTTGTGGATTTTTTGGGTTTTATGTTAATCTGACAGCTTGGAGGTGCTCAAATGGTGAAATTGTGTTGATCTTTGTTGTGGCAAGGTATTTTGTGATAACAATTTTTAGGGAAAAGTTGTATATTTATAGTTGTTTTGAGGGTGGTAATGGCATGGTGTGTATGATAGTATGGTGTGGTCCCAACTTTAATTTGGGTACCCTGGCATGTTTAGAGCAAAGTGTTTTATGCAGGCTGAATTGGTTGCAATTTGGTAGTGATTCTTCTATTCGGGTATTATTTGGTGCTGGTATAAGGATGTTATATCTCAATTTTAGGAAAACAAGGGTTGTGTTATCTGGTTTGGGTGGGGATGTGCTTATTAAGTTATTATGAGAGTACAATTCTGATTGCAGCTTGTGTTCTAACTTCTAAGTATATGTATTATCTTGAAGGAAATTGCAGTTTTGGTGGCAGAGTTGACTTTTGAAAGTCAAAGGTTAATATTTGCTTGGTGTAATGCTAGACTACTTAAGATTTTGTTTTGGGCAAGTGAAAAAAGGGAAATGCTTGACTTCTGTTGTTGCTGGAGTGGTATTTTTGATATGTTTAGGCAGAAGTATTTTGAAGAGAATTATTGGTTTTTTGCAGTGTTGACTTTTCAGGTCAATACTATTTTGAAATGCTTTATTGGAGGGAAGTTCTGTTTTATCTGAGGTATGATTTGGTATAAATTGATTAAGGTTTGTATTAGGATAAATGCAAGTGCTTATAGTATTTTGTTGGGTTGTTTTGATGAAATGATGGGCTTGAAATGGAAATGGACATTTGGGCTAATGAATTGTACTAACTCTAATGGGTATGAACTTTGTCAAAGAGTTTTACAAGGGACTAAAAATGAAGACAAGAGATTTGGCATGATTTCTATTTTGCTACTTTATAAGTGTTGTAATAAGGTGTTGAACATTTTAGTTTATTTTCTTGTTAGTTTATAGTTTTAATGTTTGGGATGTACACTAGTGGATTGTAAAGTGTAATCCCTTATGGGTATCTTTTGTGTTTTTTTTATTTGTTATTTATAAAATTGTCCAAAGGGCAAATGCCCTTTTACCCCAAAAAATGGTCATGCATTAGATGAATAGATGACCTGCACATAGGTGTTTGATATAATGTATTCTCCAATTTATTATTAATGCTTTTATATTGATTACTTGAGTTTTCTCCTCAGGTCAGTCAGTTGCATCTCTTGTTTCTTTATATTGGCATACTTCATCCGTCACAAGGTATGTTACTTTCTGCACGGTTTCTCTCTTATGTGTGTATTACTTTTCACTTTCAGTAGGTCTATTATCTTTGTTATATGTATCCGGTCCGATTACTGCTACTTTAAAATTCCTGTATAAACTGGTTTTGTATTTACATAATGTCATCTTCACCAAAACGTAAACATAACTCAAGCGATCCACCATTGTCATATAATACATTTGAAACTACTAACTATACGACATTTAGGCGAACCCGACATTGTTCTTCTACTGCGCACAAGTTTCCTCTTGTAATCATGTTAGATAAGTTAGATATATACAATAAAATCAAAATATTTGGAAAAGAACACTTTCATATCAACCCAACTCACCTTAACCATTCATGCCCATAACTATATAATGCAATTTGACTCACCCAATACCCAACCTTTATTAATTGTTGACATTACGGTTTCTTACATTTTGTACAATTCATTGAAATAAAACCAAGTGAAATTTACTTGCCTATTATCAATATTTAACTATGAAACATGGTCTGCTTATGCATTGACACCTCTAAGTTGAATATTCCGTGATTTTGAAATTTCAATATTTGTATGATATGCTATTTTGACCAAGATGTTTGGACATTAAAGTCAATTTTTGAACATTATTATGAATTGATCTTTTTAGTTCTTTCTTAACACCCTGTTCGTAGGGGTACAAATGGTGGTGTAACAATAGCTGCTCTTCAAGCAGCTGCAGCAGAAATCGTGATTGGACCTGCTTTGTTTTACCTGGACTATTCACAAAGATTTACACCACCGATGCCTTTTTAAACCAGCTACTTATCATACCTATTTCTCCTGCAGCATGACTTGCAGCAAGTCTAATTGGCTCCATTTTAGGAGCTACAATGCAATACAGTGGATTTTGTAGTGTATGTAACAAGGTATGCCCTCTACCCAAAAGTTACTTCATTAAGCACAAGATTGCAACGGTTGGCCAGATATATCTACCATGACCTAAAATTATGTTTGATTGTAGCATTATAAGCTTTTTTGTGCATGGCCTTGGCACTTGAATTCCAATTGACAAAAACTTCATTTGGTAAACGTGAGTCCCGGGCTAAGAAAAAGAGATTTTTTATAAGCTCTAGCATTGTTGAATCCATCGTATTGGATGCTTTGCGGTGCATCCCCTTTTACAGTAAATTGAGATAAAGTAATCCTAGATGTGGCGATACCGGTCCATATACTTATTAATGGGTCCAGGACTTGAGTTTGTGTTCTATCTCCATTGGGTAAAATTGGAAAAATTTTAGGTAGTAGTTAAAATGAAAATGCCTCAAATGGGCTGAATATTGTCCAAGTGTTTCTTTTAATGCATGAACCTCCTAAACCACTTTGTTAAAAAAGTATATTATTATTGTTTATCATTTTATAATAATCATATTTAACACATTATTTATTTATTTATTACTCTATTACTTAAATGGGTAAAAAGTGTCCAGGAACCCGTTTTGACCCTTAACCAACCTGTCTATGTTGCCACCTCTAAATCTCTACCTAACTTCAAATTCAAATATGTTAAAAAAAAAACTTCAAATTCAAAACGCACACAAACAGAATCATCAAAATGATCAATCAATACTACTACTGATGAAGCAACAAAACTGAAGTCGATGTGAAATGTTGCATCAATAAAATTGAAACCGAAGAAAGAAGTATTTTAATGTGGATACAATGAACACGTACAAAGCAGCAGAAAACGCTTTGATTGAAGTGGGATATCTGCCTACCTAACAAACTATTTAGAGAGAGAGAGAGAGAGAGAGAGAGAGAGAGAGATATTTCAGAACATCTAAGTCAATTCAAATCCTTGGCATCAAAGGAACATCCACGCTTTTCGGCCTCCTTGATCAACTCTCTCCATACACTGGGTAGCTTGTCTAGTGTGTCTTTGTTCCCAACTATCCAGAGAGAGTGGCGTGCTCTTGTGAGAGCAACATTGGTTCGTTGTTTACTGATCATGAAACCAAGCTCTCCTGTTTCGTTGCATCTTACTGTTGAAATGATTATGATATCCGCTTCTCCCCCTTGGAAACCATCCACGCTGCTCACATTTAAATTTATCGATAAACTTTCCAACTTTTCGAGCATGGCGGCCAACTCTTCTTCTAGTAAAGACATATGGTGATATCACTCCAACGGAAATCTTCTCGGAGGTATCACGTTCTTCCCATTCTATACATATATTATAAATAAATCAATTAAAAATGTGCGTTAGTTATGACCGAGTACTGACGTGCGTACGTGTACTATATATTATTAGTAATTAATTAACAAACGAAAAAAACTGTACGTGCTTATTACACAAACCTACCTGAACAAAGCTTTTTGACTATGCTTACAATCACGCGGGCCTCCGCCGTATTCTTATAGCTATGTTGATCTTCTCCCCTTTCTTCTCCGCGGGTATCACTCACATTGATGAAGGAAAACGTTTGAAATATGTTTCCTGTAAGATATCTCTTCTCATACGATTTTTCTTTGACAACATCTCCATCAATAATGCAACTCCCATAGAATTTGGTATTCGGGAATAAACTAATCTGAGGGTGCATTCTATATTGTATAGCTAGTAGGTGTTTTGAATACCCCTTCAAGTCATCTAATCTCTCAAACAAACTCCTTCCAAAGCCACATTCACGAGAAACCTATGTGATAATAAACTATGTCAGTATACGTTACAAATAATGGGTTTTTTTTTAATCGATTTATACGAAAAACACAAGAAAATTAATGTTTTTGATCTACGAAAGTTAGTAATCACTCACTTCGCTATGAACAACTGCCCAACCAGGATCACGTGCTTAATTCCTTGAAGTTGAAGGGGAATCATCGACTCAATCTCTTTCACCTGAGCTGCTTCATCTATTACGACCAAACTCAGATTTTTCAAATCAACACTCCGTAACATGCTTGAGCTTGAAGTGGTTGAAAATATTATGGATGCATTATCATACAAAAATTTTGATATCATGATCTTCTTCATTGGCCAATCTTCCGAGAGTATGTTTGTGACATAAGCAAGCAACTTTCTCAAATTTTCACTAGTAGCCGAAATGTTTTTTTGAAAATCTTTAGTTTGGGTGACGAGTTCAAGTGGTTGAAACTCTGAAGTGGTAGGCTTAAGAATCGTATCAAAATAATTTGTATTCCCAATAACAGAAGATATACATGATGATATGTCTTTCCTGACAATGGTTTTTGGAAAATGGGTCTGTAACGTATCAATGTGCTTTCGGAATATCGATGAGAAGTTATTATATTTTTCTTGGGTATCCAAATCATTAAAGGATTCCCTTTCCAATAAAGCTTGCATTTCACGTATTGTTTGAAACAATCCAATCTTTGAGTCCAAAATCTCTTTGACTAACTCTTCTTTGTGATCCTTAAAGATCTCGCGAATATTGTTTCCCGCCTTTAGTTTTTCGTTATTACCAAAAAGAAGCAAATCCGCCGCCGTGGGATTAGGATGGTGATCATCGGCTTCTTTTATTAACTGGTACACTCTTCTAGCAATCTCTAGGAGTGCCACATTTGTCGGTGTACAAACTAACACTTTGCGGTTCATTTCAATAAGCAAAACCAACATTGAGGCTAATGTTGATGTTTTTCCCGTACCAGGCGGACCCCAAATACGTTCAACTGTAGATCTTTCGAGGCATTGTATTTGACGAAGGGTAGACTTTATCGCCGTCGACTAATGAGTCTTAAGCCTTTGTAAAAGCCGATGTGAGTTGAGGGCTCCTTGGTCAAGCTTATTGCGAATGCACTTCGGGTGAGTACAACTCTTTTTTTCCTATATCAACAAAAATCAAAAATCTCATTTAGTGTAAACACTAAATAAACAGTTAAAACTAAAAGCAATCACAAAATAATATATATAATATAAGATAATGTATAGGATGAATTATGAAAAACAAGATCAATAAATAATATTTTAGAAAAAACTAATAAATAAATCTGCTCATTTAATAATCTGCTTAGTTTGTGAAGTTATTGATGAAGTGTTTCAATTTCAAAGTTACCCAATTAATTAGACCAGTTTTGTTATTTCATATGACCCAGAGAGAAACCCAAATATCAACAAAAAAAAAAGAAGTGAAAAGCTACTCATAAATATCGCCCCAATTTATACAAGCGGGTAACATAATATTGCCGGCTCTACATTTAGTGTAAACACTAAAACAATAAATTTGGTGTTTTCAGTAAACTTTTGGTATAAAAAAAAGATTTAAAATGAAGTTTGGTATATATAGTAGAAATTAAGACTAATATTAATCAATGGCGTAGTTAGGAAATTTTTTCAGGATGGGCCAAATCAAAAGTAAAAAGAATTTCTTAAACATAATACATAGAAAATCACTAATAATAGTTACTATGCCTTTAAAAACCTCTCGTGACACACTGACACTGGCAGATTTCTATAATCAAATATTGGGCCATTGGAATATATTTTTGGATTAGGATGGGCCAAAAGATTAAAAAGAAAAACCATACAAAGGAGAATATACTTATATCATATATGGCATGTAAATAAACCAAAGTCTAGGATGGGCCACGGCCCACTCCACTCCCTCCGCTGAATATTTGTATAAAACCCATTTTGTTTTTTACATCAAATTTAGTGTGATAGTTGGTTGTGAATAGATTGGAGGCGGATGAAACGTATAACTAACTTATATTACTCTATCAGAATTTAGAATTAGAATGAGCATATATATATATATATATATATATATATATATATATATATAAGAAAGAACTTACTTTATGGTTAGTTAATGTGGAATTTATGACACCCTTATTTTTTGCTCGAACAATGCATTCCATAACTTTTCGTAGCTCTTGGTATTCAACACAAAAACCACTAACATCTCTTTTTCTTTTTCGAAGCTAATAACCTGGCTTGCCCTGACATCCAGTAGTGTACATTTGCTTTGACCATCTCCTTCAATAGCCTGATCATACTCAGCAGCTTCAACTACTATAAAAACTGAATTGGAAGTATCTGTTGATGAATCTATGAGCATGAGCAAGAGCAAATCCCCCTGACGAAGTCGTATATCTTCAGATGTCAAATCATCATCATCACCATCCTCAACTTTGCTCCATGGACCGATATTCATCGAGTGTACCATGTTTTGATCCAGAAGTGAAATTCCCAACACTTGAGCAGATAGAGCTCTCTTCAAATCATGTATTTTTGAATAGCATTCTTCCCTTACTTCTTCCATCAACGGATAGACAAATGAGTTGAAATAATCATCAATGTGTTTGAATGACAAAGGTATAGGAGCCACCTATTAATTAAACAAAAAATTCAATGGTTAACAAAAATATTTAAACATGCTGTATACTTTATATAGATATATATATATATAGACACGTTCATTTCCTATATTCTAAGTAGTATCATATATAATGTAATAAAACGGATTTGTATAAAACGGGTTGAAGTCAACATGCATATTTTTACTTAATATGTATGTAAACGTACGGATTTGTATAAAAACGGGTTGAAGTCAACATGGATGTTTATTTCCTATATAATATTCTATATAATGTAATAATATGTATGTAATATAAAAACGGGTTGAAGTCAACATGGGGCATGGGCCATTGCATTAAATTAAATAATAATTATATAGATCATGACTTTATATATACAGACATGTGAGTGTAGCATATCTAAAATTACTATAACAGATTTTCATTTCAAAGCAAGTCACTTTACACACCTGTCCCACCATCCCAATCATCTCAACTCATCATATTCATCATACCCCATTAACAAATAGTTTTATAAAAATAGTTGCTACTATATAACTTATTATTATTTCATATTCATATCCATAATCCCATCTTGATTTCACCACTTGAATATAGATTTCTAAACCTGCTTATAAACTTCATCGATCGATCACTATACTGCTATCTCTATCAATTAATATTCATCAAAAATTCAATAACGGGCAGCTCCGGCCCATTTCTTCTTCTTTTAAAACCCACCATCAACTCCGGCCAGATCTAGATTCGTCAGGTAGATGGATTTAATTTCTTTATTTTATTTTTATTATATATATATATATATATGTACTGTTATGGAGTAGTATATATTTCAGTCTCAAGTTTTCGATTACCTACATTCCTGTTGCTTGATTTAATATTATTACACACACACACACACATATATATATATAAATCGATTGCTTTGATTTGATTGCAGATACAACTAATTGAGAAAACAAATTTTATAAAGATGAAGGCTTTTGTGAAAACATTGAAGGGAACTCGCATCGAAATCAAAGTTAAACCTGAAGATACGGTTCGTAAACGCTTCTTCTAATTTCAATCGATCGAGAATTAGGGTTTTATGAAACTGTTTTAAATTTTAGGGTTTAGTTGGCTACTATTACTGATTAGATTTTGATTAGTAACATTCTAATTGATAAGTTATTAATTATATATATACTTAATCAAAGACTTTTGGATGTGAAATTATGAAACTGTTTTAATTAAACTTTTGGATGTGAAATAGGTGATTGTGGGGTATTATTATATATGTATATATATGTGTGTGTGTAAACCGGAAGCTTATTTTATGTATTTATATGATGATGATTTTATGTATGTATTCTTTAAGTACGACTGATTGAATTAATGAATTGGAGTGATTGGACTGGAATGTGATATATTATGTTATGTGGGTTGAAAAGCTGATATCTTTGATATATTAAAAGTGCCAAACATGGATATATATATATATACACTTTTGTTTTTGGTTTGTATAGGCTAATTAAATTGAGCTAATTTGGTTTCAATAGGTTAGTCTTGGAATTGGAATTTGTGTTTTAATTATTGGTTCTGCTTATTTCAGAAAGTGGTGGTATTTGAGTAATTTGGAAACTTATCCTAAATATACACCTACTAAATTATATACGACCGACCAAAATCATATATATAAAAACTGACAAGTAATTAAACATTACCAGATCTTCGTATAGTTGTTTGTTCGATACATCTTCCACGGTCCATTTAAGAAGATTAGTCAAGAAAGTTACACTCAAGCCGTGATCATCAAAATCATCGTTGTCATCAAAATCATCGTTGTTTTCCAAGAAAGAATCATCGATCGATTTTCTTTTGTTTCCCGACATTTTTAAAATTAAGAAAACCTGCATGGAATTAGGGTAAATCAATTTAAAATTTAAATCAATGTATATTAAAAGAAGTTAGGGTTTAATTTAGACAGTCAATACAATTAATTATTTATCTAACGAACCTTACGAAGTCAACATATTATTTAAAAGAAGTATATATGATTATATATGATAACAAGTATGTATATATATATATATATATATAATATTAACACTAGATCATAAAGAACTATAATAATAATAATAATAATAATAATAATAATAAGATCGAAAGTATTTACCTGACAGACTTTACGAATTTAATGAGAATAGGGTTTTGACTTAATGCTGTATGTAATAACGAATACCATATATATATAGCTAGGTAATAAATCCGTTATTTTTTAAAACTGTATCATATATATATATTAAATATATATATATATACAACAAATTACCCGTGTCTAATGTATGTGAAGGATCGGAACTCCGATGTTGGCGGGGAGACGGTCAGTCAAAAATAAATCAAAGGGTTTTAGGAATTCTGAAAATCCTACTTACCACACTGGAGACTGGGAGGAACTAAGCTACCACTGTCTCAACTCAATATTTTTTAAAATTTTCTTTTTCTAAATTTTCTTTTATTAAAGTCTTACTTTAATAGCTCAAATAAAAACTAAAAAAATTTTAAAAATTAAAGGATAAATCTCAGCCACATTTTTTTTTTCTTATTTTTTTCCTTTCTATTTTTTTATCTTATTTTTTTGTTTTGTAATATTTTTAAATTTTATTTTTTTAATAAACGGCCGTTATAAAAAAAAATCGTATGATGATACGATACGAGTGTAGTTCTTAGTAGAACAGACATAGTCTGTTCAGGGGCTATGCCCGTATTAATAAGGGATAGTTGATGGTAGGTCATATGGAGTGATCAGTGATCGGGTGATCTACCTGGCAGGCTCCACCCTAACCATACGAGCTATGTACTTTGAAAAAAAATAATTTTTTGGAGTGGTTTTTATTTGCAAAAAATAAAAAGAATTTAAAAAAAATTAAAAATGTAAAAAACAAGATAAAAAATAAAATGAGAAGTAGGGGAAAATGTGTGGTTGAAATTTTTTTCTTGATTTTCACATTAATTTATGGATTGCAAATAAACATTTACCTACTTTCATATATCTTGTTTAAAAACTTGAAAGACAATATCAAAACTTGGGTTGAGTACGGTTCGGTTTGAGTCGGTTTTTGACTAAAAACGAAATCAAACCGATATAATTTCGGTTTTTGAAAACTAAAACCATTGGATTTCAGTTTTTTGGGTTTTGATTTTTTCAGTTTTGGTATATTTCGGTTCAGTTTTAGTATCTTTTTTTTTTTTTTTTTTTTTACCAATTGTGGGTTTTAGCCAACTTGGTCTATAAAAGTATATACCCTATCATTACACTTTAACTTCAATAACTTTTTCAAACAATATGAATAACAAAAATAATACAATAAATCCATCAAAATAAGTTAAACAGACTTCAAATATTTACTTCAAACAAACTTCATATA
>JAOXNX010051204.1:0-12419 GCA_028566075.1 Solidago caesia | reverse complement strand
AATATAACGAAACCTGGTTGAAAATTATAAAACGATACAAACCATGTTTTACCATCATGACTTTTGATTAGGTGATATCATTTTTTTGGATAAAAGGGTTTATCCTGGTTAGATTTAGGTGATACTATTACCAATATCAAAAGTAATTCTAGATCTTGATGGATACGTTTATGATATATGTCTTTCACTATTAGCCTACCATTAGATAGACTAAATACATGTGATGGAGACATGTTCAAATTTTTATTTTCTTTATAAAAAATAATCAAATAATATATATAGTCAATTTGTACATCCTACGAATATTAAGAGTAGTATAATATATATATATAGAGTCAATCCATACATCATAATTAAAATATATAAATATAAATATTGAATTGAAACTAAACATATTTTGTCGTTATCCAATAAAACAAAAATATAAAAACTGTGCGTCGGTCATCGGCGTATTTGTCCGTGACAGAAGCATTTCCCAGCAGCACGTGGCTCACTTGTCCACATGAACCTTGGTTTCATCGAATATACTTTTTGATGAGGTGTCGTATACATTTACATTCTTTTCGAAGAAATCATTATTTTTATCAATAAGACTGATATATGTATGCATGATAATATCAAACAATATTATGAAACAGAGAAAATATACCATTTTTATCAATAAGACTGATATATGTATGCATGATAATATCAAACAATATTATGAAACAGAGAAAATATACCATTCATTTATTTATGGTAAGTGATATTTGTACCATAACTTTTGATTTATTTACCATAAACATGTTTTATTGGCTTGTATAGTATGCTTTAAAAGTTATACTGTGTGGTAAATATATCAATATTTGTGGTACGAATATCACTTCCCTTTATTTATCATCTCAACAGTAAAATCATGATGTTTGTCTAACAAAATTTTTAAAAAAATTGTATATCTCTTCTCCCTTCTTTATAACTAAATATGGCTTAAGTTTGAGCTCGACTCTCGATCTAGGCTTTTTTCGAGCCTTATGACTCATTAATAAAGCTTGTGAGTAATTTTAATGGGTCGAACTCTACTTGAGCTTCGCTTATTTATAAAATAAATTAAGTTTTTAATTATTCTATGTTTGCATACCATCATTTGTAAAATAAATTTATTTATGATTGTATATATATATTTGAATATTAATCTTTCAGTTATATTAGTTACAAACATAAAAATATATAATAATAAGATTAGTTTATATGTATTGGTCTATTTAGATAGCTCATTTATAAGAAGCCCGTTTATGCTCTGAGTGGAACTCGAGTAACTCACAAGTAGTTTTGCTTTTCAACACGTTAAAAAACGCGCTTGCCAAGGTTTCATACTTGTTAGTTGTTACATAATAATTCTAGTCAACTTTTCGTTGGATTTCATTCAATATTAAGGGGAGGGTGTCACCACAACCCAAACCAAACCAAACCAATACTTAATACCATAGTGTCAACTTAATTTTACCCCTCAAACCAAAAACCTATCATTTTTTACTAGGTGTCATGATACACCAAACCAAACCAACCCCCACTATTTTTTTAAAATATATTTTAAACTATATTTTAAATTATAATAACAATTATATAAAACTTAATCTTTCATTAAAAAGAAAAAGAAGAGTACATTGTATAATAGTATAAAAAAAAACAATTGTTGTATAGAGAATTATTTTATATAGAGAATTAAAGATATACCAAACTTTAAGGGCTAAATTGAAATATTTGTAAAGTTGATTTAGTATATTAATTTAATATATATACTGACATACTGTATATTACTAGATGTCTAGATATAAGGAATATATATCTATCATCGTCTTCTTCGCAACCAATACCCAAAAACAGTTTTTTTTTTTTTTTTAATCTATCGGCTAAAGCATAACAATCACGTCCCTTTGCTTCCAATGGTCACTTCCTTCCGTTAAATGGCTAGTTAAATGCAAAACGTGTATGGTAACCATCGGTTTGGCAAACCGATCCTCTCCAACCCAAAACGAAACCGTGTGGGACGGTATGGTAACCAAATGAAACCGACTTCCAAACCAAATGAAACCGAGGGGCACACCCTCCCCCCTAACCTCTTTGACAGAATTGAATTGGGTACTGTTATTGTCTACAATGCACCATAGTAAATCCTCACGTTTCTTTCTATCTTATCCCGATTTTATTAGTCTTTTCGATATTCCAGTTATAAGATGGTTTTTAAAAAGTACAAATTATAAGAGTTTATTGGTTAGTTAAAACATACCAATCAATAAATGGAGTGATACCGCCATCATGTGATCACATGGACTCACAGATAAAGGCTGCAGGTCACATGTTCAAAGTTTGTCAAGGCAAGTACAGAAACTACATCTTGTGATGATGTGATCCATGTGTGAGGATGGTGAGTTACCGGGCATGAGTTCTATGTGGTGTGCGCTCTGGGTATCAAGACGGTACATAGGATCAGAGGATTGCCACCCATTTACCTTTTTTGGTTAGTTAAAACATAAAAATTAAAATAGTTAACAACTAAATTGTAAATTTTAGTGCCTTTCCAAAAAAAAAACAAAATAAACAAAACTACTAAAGTTAAAGTGGAAAAGAACTCAAAAGAAACATTCTATAAAGTGAAAGGCAAATCGTCATAATCACCATTTTTTATTTATTTATTTTGCCGTGTGGGTGTTCAACTGTTTCTTTTGATTGTTTGAGATGTTGAACTTTTTTAATGTCACCACACCACCTTTTGGCATAACTCTATATATTATCATCTTTAAATTTGTTAATTGAGTATCAGAATCTGTTACTTCTAAATCCATATATCAACATCAAACAAAATGAAATTTGTTTAAAAGTTTTATACTTTTATTGAACATAGGGAAATTGGCAATAGTTAAATGTTGTCAATGTTGATATTAACAATATTCTATCCCGTCATGAACAAGACATGAAGAAGGTGAGATATAGACCGTTTTACCTTATCTTATCCAGAGAGTTGTTGTACTTCAATACTGTGTTACTATATATGTATTATAAAGTATTTTATTATACAATGTGCAGGGATCAAGCCAAGATACAACATTTTTGACTCATTGAAGAGGGTCATATTACATAAACCTCGGGAAAACTTGGACTGGGTTATAAAAAATCCGTTGCAATGGTGTCCATTGCCCCCAACCCCCTTGTCTCTTCCCCCGATGTGAATATTATAAGAAGTACAAATATGATATTGGTTTTGTGAAGTGTGTGGATCTGATCCACCGGATTCCCTTTATAAAAAAAGCATCACTTTATTGAATTTGTTTTGGGTTTAGAGAATGATAACATTTCTTCTCCTTTTTAAAACTAAGTCCCTTTTTTTTGTCCAAACAAATGTAAAAAGCTATTGAAAGATCACAAAAAATTGTTACGTAATTGTTACTTGTGTTAACAACATTGACTCGTACAAACAAGTCTAAATTGTATCAGCTATTTAAGCTTGAACTTGAGCTTATATTGAGTTTGAACTCAACAAGCTTTAAACCAAATGTTTTGAATTTGACACTGTAAGAATCTGACGTATGCACAGCAACCAATCCACCTAACGGGAATCAATCCCAGATAAAGTACATAAAGTACATGTGGTCTCGTGATTAGACGAAGAGATTACTCTCAAATTTCTCGCAAAGAACATGGCATGAAAGCATCCCGACTTCGTTGGAAGTACCAATACCCACTGCTACTAAGAACCTAACTGATTTCTCCCTCTAGGACAAAGATCCATTACTATGTTGTATTTTATTCCTGCGTAGCGGTTCTTGTACATAAACGTTTTTATATAGGTTTACCTGATTATATGTTTGTATATGCTTAAATGCTTGTATGATTATATGTTTTATGTTTTCTACATTTGTATATGCTCAAATGCTAATTGAAAACTAGAAAAAATTAATATTTATCTAAATTGTAATTTTAAAAAAGCACTTATTATGTTACCCAAAACTATATTTATTGTTAAACTGGTGATCACTGTTGTTAATTCTATTATGAGCAGATGTATGAAATGTGGATTAATGGATTGGGATGACTGGTACTTTAGGAGGCATGCTGATTGACAATTGGTCTAAAATCAAGTTGAATGAGAGCAGATGCAAGTGCAAAGTATAAGTTTGATGTATATTATGATATTATTATAGTGAAGTATTTTTGGCTCGAAAAGTTGACTAAAGATTACAAGCAGGTGTAGTCTTTGATGTTTCTTTTGGTCAATAGGTATAGAATTGATTTGTAGTTGATACAGTGATTGTCTTTTGTATTTAATGAGATGATCTATAGTATAGTTTTTATTATCGTTCAATGTTAGTAGCTGTTTGGGCATATCCACTATTAAAAGGATAAATGTTTTATTTGTAAAGTAATTTTGCTGCAAAATAAAATAAATGCGGTACCATTCTTTTTTTTTTAAATAAAAAAACCCTATATTTATTTTTTGGGTAAAAGGGTACCCCTGGTTAACTTTATATATCAAACCAAATAAAAACAGGCAACCTGACTGACGTGTCAAGTTGGCTTACAAACATCCATGCACAATAGTGCAACATCAAAAAAGGGGTGACATGCCACGCCCCAAACACCAAAACCTATAACAAAACGCTAATGGAAAGATAAATTACAAACTACTGAAGTAATGAAAATGGCAAATCCCAAGCAATAAGAAACCGTTCCACGCGCCTTGTCTTCTTGAACCTACAAGTAAGCAACTTGAGTCGCACAATTTGAAAAATCACACCAATAACTTGGCTAGTTGACCTCTTTTGTCCCCGAAACAATCTTGCATTACGCTCATTCCAGATAAAATATGTAGTAGCGGCTAACAAAAGTTTAGCTACCACACTCTTAACAGAAGATTTTGGAGCCATTGGAATCAAGGCTGCCACAACCGAGTTCCAATTATTGTTAACATTGAATAATTCAGCCTTCACTTTAACTTCATTCCAAACCTGTGTCGAGAAAGGGCAAGTAAAGAAAAGATGATCATGAGAATCCGGTTGCAAATCACACAGTGGGCATAAAGTTGCAATCGAACCATTCAAATCCCAGCTGGTCAACAGATCTTGTGTCTTCAATCTTTGTTTAAAAATAAGCCATAAAATAAATGCATGCTTAGGGATGTTTTGGCTGAACCAAACCAGCGAATGCCATGCAACTCGAGCATCCCTAGGCCGCAAATCCTCCCAAACAGTATGAACCGAGAATTCCTGCACCACATTATTATTATCCTTCCAAAGCAAAGTATCCCGCCTTCCAACATTCAAAGCCGGAGGTTGAATAGAAGAGAGAATAACATTCCATGCTATAGGCCACTTCCAATTACCATTTGCAATGATATCAGCCACTTTGTCACCCAAATTAAACCCCGCATTAGTAATTGTTCTGGCCGAAAGATGATCAGCAAGGGGACAAATATTATTCCAGGAATCATACCATGCCGATGCAAGTAAACCATCACCAATAACAAACCAAAAATGCTGCCGAACTATTTGTCTTACCTGAAGGATCTTACGCCAACTCCAAGTTACAGAGCCACGTATAGGAACCTCCCAAAATGATCGGCCCCTCAGCTTATAGGAGTGAATCCAGCGGACCCATAAAGTCTCTTTACATGCCAAAATGTTCCAAATATGATAGGTGATGAGAGCAATATTAAAAGCCTCAATACGTCGAATACCCAAACCACCTTCTTCCTTTGGGAGACATACTACTTCCCATGCGACTTTTGATTGTCCTCTTTTCATATCATTAGAACTCCATAAAAACAACCGCATAAGCTGTTCTATTTCTTGCGTTACCTGTGTAGGGAGAATAAAAGCCGAAGACCAATACACATGCATTGAAGAGATAACAGAGTTAATCAATTGAAGCCGCCCAGCAAAAGACAAAAACCTGTTCCGCCAATCATTGAGCCTCTTTTGTACCCTTTCAATAAGCCCTTTACAGTCACGATATCTGAGCCGAGAAGAGACCAAAGGAACACCTAAGTACTTAACAGGCAGAACACCTTCCTCAAAAGGAAGAATATTAAGAATACCGAGTTTTACATAATTCAAAACATTAGAGAAGAATGCTGTGCTCTTTGGTAAACTAGGAGTTAACCCCGAAACCTGTTTGAATTCGTCCAAAGAAGCAGCAATAACCCTGGCAGAATCCACATCTCCATGCAAGAATAAGAACAAATCATCAGCAAAACATAGATTTACTATCTGCTGTTCGGCACAATGACGATGATAAGTAAAATCACCCGACACCCGGATCTGCCTTTTGATAATCAAAGTGAGCACTTCCATAACCAGCGTGAACAGGTAAGGTGACAGTGGATCACCCTGTCGAAGACCTCTTTTACCTTGAAAATAGCCATGCAAAGATCCATTTATAGACAGAGAGAAAGTAGTAGTAGTCACACATTCCATAATCCAAGAAACCATACGCGGATGAAAACCAAAACCAAGAAGAGTCCTCCGAAGAAAGCCCCAATCAACAGTATCATATGCTTTCTGTATATCCACCTTAAAAGCACACCGCGGTGTACCTCTATCAAGGTGATAATTATGCATAAGCTCTTGTGTGAGAAGAACATTATCAGTTATCCGTCGGCCAGGAACAAAAGCAGATTGGTTGTCACTAACCAAATCATTAAGACAATCTTTCATTCTGTTGGAAAGAATTTTGGTAATGCATTTAAACAAGACATTGCAAAGAGAAATCGGCCTGTAGTCATTAACATGCGTAGGAGACTTAACCTTTGGGATTAAAGCTATAACAGTGTGATTAAGTTCCTTAAGGAGATTCCCACTAGCAAAGAATTCTTTAACAGCCTTTATAATATCATCACCAATTATACTCCAAGAAGCTTTAAAGAAACAAGCAGAAAAACCATCCGGGCCAGGCGATTTATCATCCCCCATAGAAAAAATGGCAGACTTGATCTCTTCATCATCAATTTCTCGTATCATAAAAAGAGCCTTAACCTGCGATAATCTATGTTGGAAAAGATCAATAGAATTTAAGTGAGATACCTGTCCGGCTTGTCCAAGAAATCGGGTATAATGCTCAACAAAAACATCCTTAACAGATTCGCCATTAACCAGACCACCATTAGAATCAGAAACCATATCAATTCTGTTACTCGTGCATTTGCTCTTGACCACCCGATGAAAATAGGCTGAGTTAGAGTCTCCAACACGCAACCATTCTACTTTGGCTTTCTGTTTCAAGAATCGTTCTTCATCAAGAAGGGCATCATTATATGCATGCAGATAAGCTGCGTGATCCTCTCGAAGGAGGGCATTAAACGGATCCGAATCAAGAGCTTTTTGCACCTCATCAAGCTCATGCCTAATCGAAACCACCTTACTGTGCAAATTGCCTTTCTCATACATGAGTTTCCGCAAAGGTTTTTTGAGCCCCTTTAGCCTTTGAACCACCTTATACATATGAAAACCTGAAACATCCTGTTTCCAATGTGTATCCACCACCTGTGTAAAATTAACATTATGAACTAACACATTAGAAAACTTAAATGGCCTTGGAACAAATTTAGCTTTCTTTGGGATACGCAAAACAGCAGGCGAATGATCTGAAATACGATAAGGTTGAAACACTGCTACAGCCCCAGTAAAAGTATCCAGAAATTCAACATTCGCCATTATTCGATCAATCTTTTTAAGTAGCCCATCTTCACCACTCGGTTTCTGATTCCACGTGAAATGCAATCCCACGTTATTAACATCAGATACCTCCATAGCCTGTACACAATCTCGAAATTCACGCATAGCTATATCAATATTCGAGCTTCCCATTGATCGGTCTTCCAGATTCAAAGCTGCATTAAAATCACCTAAGATACACCAAGGCCGATCGTGTACAAAAGTTTTATGCAATTCCAAGGCATGCCACAAACTACGCCTTTGGATATAACTATTATGAGCGTAAACAAACGAGCATAAAAGAGCCAGATTATCATCTTTAATCCTCACCTGAGTATGCATAACCTGATCAGTTTGAGAAATAAGCATAACATCAACAACATTAGGATCCCACCCCAATATGATTCGCGACCCTTTATTACACAGACTCGCATTAGAAATCCAATTCCATCTAGCAAACACTTTAGAACAAAGATCTTGAAGCCTCGTTCCAGCCACATGGGACTCCAAAATAGCACACATACATAACTGATTTTCAGAAATAATTTGACGAACCTCCTGCTGTTTGGGGGTTTTATTAAGCCCTCTAATATTCCAAGAAGCGATGTTATACATGATCAACCGGGAATTCAGGAGTGCTTGCCCCTGTCTTGGTTTTATAGTGTTCATCAAACTCACTAAAAACAACCTCATCATCGTCATCAGTATCAACACCATCCGTAGCAGTAGAAGCCAAACCAGATTGAAACTGATGTTGTTGTTGCATCCCATCCACATCTTCATCCCCTCCCGGATCCAAAACAGAAAAAGAATTACGAGTACTGATGCCAGTATCCAAAGGAGCTTTAGAAGAAGTTGGACCAGCTGTAGATGAGCTCGTACCAGCATGGTTACTCTGTGAGCCAGAAGTAGATCCCATTGGTTGCTTAGGGCGATACACGAATTGTGGCTTTGGTTTTGTCAATTTTATACCCTCAACCTGTTTCCCTTTATTTTTATTTTTCTTCCGAACAACCGGGACAAAATCATCAGGTTTATTATTTTCAGCATTCAAATTCACCTTAACCTGCGCAGGACATCCCTTATCATCATGGCCAAATATCTTACAGTGAGAGCAAGAGGGTGGTTTCCATTCATATTCAACAGTAACCTCTGCCGTAGAAAACCCCTCCCCATTAACATTAGGGATACCAACAACCAGATTATCTTTAAAGCCCCGACTAGAATCAATCTCAATCAAAGCACGAGCATACGAATGACGACCCCAAGACTGTAAGCACACATGGCTAGTATATGAGTCTAAAAGAATCGGTTTCCCTAGCTTAGATGCCAGCATACTAAGGCCATCTTCCGTATAAGCAACCAATGGCACATCATACAACTTTACCCAAACAGGAACACTAGTGCGATCCTGTTTAGCTAAAGAGACATTAGGGGTCCATTCACTTAAAAATATAGGAGTTGATCGTATCATCCAGGGTCCCTTTTCTAACACTTGTAGCATACCCTCTTTGGACTCAAATTTGAAGAAAAAGAAACCAGAAGAGTTCATCATTACTTTCTTTAACCCAAACTTTGCCCAAGAATTCTTAACATAAGTTTCCACAACCGGGAACGCAAGTCTATCACCAAGGAAATAACCATATAAAGAGTTACAAAATCGATTATTTACCTCAAGGACAGACGTGAGTGGAAGCAAAACATCGACTCCATCCACATCAGAATTCACATCCACAAACCGAAAATTCGCCTTCTTTGGTGGCGCAGCAGTCTTAACAGCGGAAGCATATGAAATTGGTGCAGTTTTACCACCATTACCAACCGTCTTACCATCAGTAGCAGCCCCCGTCAACACCCCACTATCAGTTTTAGGGTTTTGAGCACCCTCAGTAACAGACCCCGTCGACACCCCACTATCAGGTTTAGGGTTTTGATCACCCTCATTAACAGTCGTATTCAGCTTAGGGGACTCAGTAGCAGCAGATTGCTGGACAAACACAGGATCACTAACATTAGCAGGATTAGGGTTTTTATCATCCCCATCCTGGTTCCGCTTCAAAATCCTAACCGGAGGAGGGTTTGGAATACCATGCATGTTTTTCAATCTATCCATCCGTTCACGTAAACTATCGAAATCCACAATATAATCAACTCTCTTCATTCAACACAAACATCCCAGACAATCAAAAACGAACACAAACACAAATACTCAAGAAAAAACGAAATCGAAAACCCTAACCCTAAGCAAAAGACGGAAACGAAAAACCCTAAAAACAACCTAAACAAACTCCAACATGCACATCAACCAATCCTTAAACCCTAACAGAATCCACGAATTAGTAAGAGGGACACATTGACAAGCTCATTCAAATCGAATTAAGGGAAAACGAGAACAGAAAAAATCGCCATTCGCCTAGGGTTGAGAGAGCGGGTCTTCAGAAGTTGGATCCCATAATCGGGATAAAAGCCAAGGCATCGTGCCCGAGTCTATCAACTACTATGCAGCATCAAATCCTTAAGTCCAGCTAAAGTCTTCTGTGTCTAAGCCCAATAAATCATCCTTGAGATAACCTGAAAAGATACTTGAAAATGTCAACACTAGGTTGGTGAGTACATAGGTTTTAGTACGTACAAATAAACCATAAAGTCCAATAAAATCCTTTTGAGCACTGAAATCCATTTCGTCCAAAGGAAATCCATTTAGGTACAAAATATCATTTTGTCGACCTCTAAGATCAATGTAGAATATGTGAGTATCGAGCATAAAAATAGGCACTGATTAATAATAGAGTGGTATGACCACAATTATGCAGACAACGATGCACCCGGACTTACGGTTCAACAACCTGCCCTAGCCAAATAAATAGGTATCGGGAGAACACCCCATATGGTACTGACGAACGATTCCACATACAAATGGCCAGTTTGGCAATACCGGCCCGGAACTAGTACCGGGTGCACATCCCATATGATACCCCCTACTCTCAACAAAGTAGTATGAACACGTCCACGGTATCGGGCATACGTTCCCATATGATACCAAAATAAGCCAGGGTGCGACCCTACGTACTTCCCCAAGGTGCAGACTTGGGCAATCAGTCAATAAGTCAATTAATAGAGCCAGGAAAGTACCACGGCGCGACCGGTGCGTACTACGAACGACCATCACACAGGGCTCTTTCTGCACAGCTACGAACAGTCCTCTACACATCCCTACACATTCAAGCAATTAAGGACTCGAACACATACCAACTAAAACTCGCCCACATAAGAACTAGAACTCGTACGAACTCGACCAATCTAAACCTCAACCATATAAGTGCTCGACCAATCTAAGTCTCAGCCATATAAGTGCTCGACCAATCTAAGTCTCAGCCATATAAGTGCTCGACCAATCTAAGTCTCAGCCATATAAGTACTCGACCAATCTAAGTCTCAATAATATAAGTGCTCGACCAATCTAAGTCTCAACAATAAAAGTGCTCGACCAATCTAAATCTCAACAATATAAGTGCTCGACCAATCTAAGTCTCAACAATATAAGTGCTCGACCAATCTACTCTGCCCACATCTATCTATGTCTGTACCAAGTCTGTCTAGTCCGTACTAAGACTGTACTCAGTCTGTACTACATATGTTTGAGTCTGTCTAAGTCTGTACTACGATACGTCACATATCTCTTGAAAGTACAAAACGAAGTTACGTCTAAGGCGTAACATTTATAAAACATTTTAAGTATCTTTTCACCCCGAAAACGATAAAAAGGGGCTACGAAACTCACCTAGAAGTCGGCAAGATTAATAAGACTGGAGTGAAGTACGTATCTTCCGCAATCGCATCCAATCGTCCAATTCTTGATCACACGCTATCAATCCAATCTAAAACCATTCACAATTTACGATAAGTCCATCTTTACAAAGAAGCGACTAAATCTAAACTAGTGTCCTAAGAAATGCCATTTAACTTATTAAATATGCTCGTTCATTAAGATTCATCAGGAAAATCTCTTAAATTGTATAATGTGTTGCTTTAATTTAATTTGTTAAATTTATAATTATGAAAACGTCTATTTTTAGACTTATTAATCGTCTAATCGAAATAACCTTTTAGGATCACTTTCAAATCGTACAAGTCGTTTGATTATGTCCTTTATACGTACGTATCGTCTTAAATTGTCCAATCCTCATCGTTTCAATTGTCGCCTTTTAAAAAGTATTAATCGTTTAGTTATCGAATTTATTAATATATCGAGTCATTCACTGTAAACCTGGATCCCGACAATGAACACGAAAATACGAGAATTAACGAAACAAACGGGCATGACCCGTTGGACCGAACACCAAGCCAGGCCCAAACACTTGGAATCGAAACACAATTCTGTCACACACATATATAATCTGATGAACAATCGAGATAGAAACAGGAAAACAAATGAAATGGAAATAGAAAAAATGGATAAGACCAGAATTCACAATTATATCCGTTTTCAAACAATAACCGACCATTAAATCCGTTTCGACTTTAAACACGTTTGACACATTTTTGGTGATTAAATCCGTTGGCAGCCTACGAACCAGATCAGAAAGAAAGAAGAAGAAGAAAAAGACGAAGAAAACTCGATTTTTACCTTAGATCCAACTCGATTTGGTCCGATCTAAGTGTTTTGGCAAAAGTGTATTTTGGCAGGGACACCTTAACCCCGTGTACCACATTGGATACCGACATGCACAGGCC
>JAOXNX010051195.1:0-12420 GCA_028566075.1 Solidago caesia | reverse complement strand
GATCTGCATATCTGATTCTGTTTCTTCACTTCTACACAGTCCAAGTTAGGAGTTAGGACAATAGATACCCATTTGTTGGATGAACAGTAAGTTGAGCAGAATATGATCAAGAGTGTGCTTGATCAAGAGCTGATACCGGGAGGAGACTTAGATCAAGTTAGTTCAGGACTTTACGACGTTTCACAAACTCACTATAGTCTTTTCCATATGGATTTCTATCTATGCTATAATCCAAAGTCGATCCATGTAATGGTAAAAGGTTTTAGAGTGTCTCTGTTACATTTGCTTTCTTAATTTGGGTGGCCCGACCCAATATTGTTAGGGTGTTGCTTTTGTAGCTAGGGTTCTATTTATGTCCACTTGATACACAGAATAAGAAATCGTGGTTGCTGCCCATAGACTAGGTCGATCAGTTGAACATGTTTTCGTCTTGTTTGATTGCTTCTGTATTGTAAATCCGTTTTGCATAGCAATATAGTTTATAGCTGTTAACACCAACCCATTAATGGACACATGTCGTGTATTTTAATAGTCATCTATGAAAGTAGACTGCCCAGTTATATGAATAGTACATCTATTGGTCTTGCCTTATTGGTAATGTCTGTTGCTCCTGCAAATTAGAATAGCTATAATCTACCTGTTTTTCGCTTTTACTATGCATGGCTTCTTTGTCTCTTTCCATTTTATATTGGAAACAGTATGACTAATGGTTTTGGTTTTTCCATGGGAAAACAGAATGCCCGGAGATAAGAAATCTATCGGTCTTTCATGGGAACCACAACTGCCCTCTTTTTCGTTTAGTACAAAATGTGAGTCCAATGACAAGGCTCAAACTTTATATAAGCCCAACTCAGAGCTCATTGATGGGCTGTTTGTTCCACCTAATGACCCCAAAAATTTGAACAAGTTGCTGAAGAAGCAAGTCAAAGATACAATGGGAAAGAATTGGTATGCTCACATATAAGTGGTGTACTTGATAGTTGATACACGATTTTATATCTAATTTTTAGGAAGTTGACTTGAGCACGTTTGAAATGTGTGTAGGTTTGATATGCCTGCCCGTACACTCACACCTGAGTTAAAGAAAGATCTCACTCTGCTAAAGGTGTTGTCACTTCACTTGGTTCTTATTAAATTTGATTAAGTTAAAAATTTTTTTCCATAGCATCAGTCATAACCTGCAAAATTTTTAATAGTTTAGTTCAAGGACCTGAAAATTTGCATTTTCGGTCATTTGACAAAAAAATTTAAATCTTTTGATGTTTTGGCCCCTCATTCTAACTTTCTAGGGGTGTGTTTGGCAATGTTTTTTGGAGCTTAAAGCACTTGACTTTGAAAAGAAGGTTCCTGCTAAATCAAAAGTATTGATCGGATGTAGCTTTTAGAAAAAAACCCAGCCCATAATAGCTCCTAAAACAAAAGCTATTAAAAGTAGTTTATAAAAGAGCCCCAGTTTCAACTTCATCCCCCCTGTTACAGCTCCAACTCCAACTACTTTTGCCGAACATACCTATAGTATTTAAGCAATGGCATTTGCATTTTTTTAAGGCTTTAGTAGACTATATAATTATCTTCCTTGCGAAACATAGTTATATGTTGGTATTTAGTTTTTAATATGTCACTATAATGGCTGCTACTTTGTTTCTTTCATCCTATATGATCTCAATTTATAACATTGTTTTTGTTTGCAGCTACGAAATGTGATTGATCCGAAGAGGCACTACAAGAAGGGTGACTCCAAATTAAACTCATTTCCAAAATATTTCCAGGTAGGTCTTGGTCTTTCGGTCCATCGTTAGCAAAATATTGATCTCATGGCAGGTTAGGACTTATATTTGAATTTGTCAGGTTGGGACGGTTGTGGAGCCAGTATCAGAATATTTCACTAGTAGACTTACTAAAAGAGAAAGGAAGGCAACTCTTGCTGATGAACTATTATCTGATCAGTCACTCAAGGTTTACCGGTGAGGTTTTTCTTTGATATATATATACAAGGGGTTGAGGTAGAGTAAAATATAGCATGTTAAAAATGTTGTTTCATTTTGCAGGAAGCGCAAGGTTCAAGAGATTGAACAGAAAAACCAGCCAGGCGGGGTTGATAAATGGAAGATCAAAGGTAAAAGCTCGTGGAAACGTGCAAAGCAAAGGAGGCACTGATGTGGTCCTAATTTGGGGATTTTGTGAAGGTTTGATATGGAAAGTAGGGTAAAGACTTGTTGGATCAGATGATCTTGCATCCTTGGTTTTGATTTGTGCTGCAATGGTGAAGTTTATTAGTATTAATGTATTATAATTGTATTATGTAAGCAAGGGTGAATGATTTCTTTTACTCAATGTCAATTTTTGGTCTCTTTTAAAGACATTACTACTATGTATCTTTATTTTTAAATGTCTTATGTTAACTATATTTACTTTATTGTACACACGGTTAATCGGATGATTTTGTTCCTGTTCAGTTTATCTGGGAAGGATGAGTTTTGACTCAAGATGTATGCAGCCTAACCGATGTATACCATGAATATTTCCGAACCTTTAGGATGTTTGAATATGAGATCTCTTGTGAGAATATTAGATGCTTGACTACTAGGTCATGGTGGTTAATTTATTGCACATGTTCTTTTAGAATAGATAACTCTAACTTTATTATTCCTACAAGGGTTTTATTTATGGGATTATGGCATCAGAGTGTAACCAACTATGACCAAATGTCTATGTTGGGTAGTGATCTACGAAATTGTTCAATCAATGTAATGACATATGTATTTTGTTCAATCAATGTAAGGACATTTTTTATTTGAGTCAACCAATGTAAGAATCTATATATTTATTTTGTTCAAACAATGTAAGATCCTTAAATATTTTACATCGTTTGAACAAAATACATAGGTTCTTACATTGATTGAACAATTTCGTATGTTACTATCCAACATAGATATTTGGTCATAGTTGGTTATACTTCGATACCATAATCTCTTTATTTATTTGTTTGTTTAAGTTATACGGAAGTAGTTATGTAGCCTTTTTCAATGTTGTTTTGCTGGTTGCAATTTCAACCGATGCTTTAAACTATAATTATAGGCCATACATGATAATCCTAACCTTTACTGCAGATATAGAAAGAAATTGGTGTATAGTATAACAAAAATGGACTGAAGCCAAAACATTTAATTGAGACATTGAGCGTCAATAATGAACGGATGTCCGCAGACTGTCAACACCAGCTAGAGACTTGAACTTAAAACTTCGACATGAAAAATTCCCATTAAAAAGTAGCAGTCGTAGTCGCAACAAAATGCACCTTCATGTTTATATCTGCAGTAATTATCTGTTGCTGTTGTAGTATATAAATGTGAAAAATGCCTATAATCCGTACATATGTATGATTCGAGTCTAGGTTACTTCCTACACTTGTACACAACTATCTATTGCTTTAAAAAAAGCGTTATTACAATAAATGACTGTACAAAAAAAACTATAATATCCTAGGTAAAAAAAGCCAAAAAATGCTAGAAAATTCACTTACAAAATGATCACTTTCATTCTGCCCCTTGATTTCTTGGGTCACCTGTTGCATTACCCGAGAGCCGGTTCAAGTCTCTGGTGTAGTCGAAAATGCTTCCTGGTAAATGTCGTAGCCTTTCTCTAGTTTAAGTTTGCATCTGTTGTTTTCCTGCTACATATTCTTTCTCGATTGTACTAAACATGATTGTCATACGATCTTGCAGATTTGCATGTATGTTTTTCGTGATCTTTTTCTGGTGTTTGGTGCTTTTCAACCATGCAATTCCAAAATGCACTACCACTTTACACACTATGGATCTCGACCCTTGTTCTTCTATATGGTACTTTGTATGAAGCTGCAATAATTATGTCAGAAGAGTCATATTTCAATCAAAAACACACCATATTCATATCCATATTAAATGTAAAATAGATGCATACAGTGAAATAGTCGCCAAGTGGGACACCATGCAGCGTTGTTACTTCTTCTACAAGCCAACCACTTCGATCAGGAAGACGGGATTTTTGCTGACTTGTGGTGACCTCTCCTCCATAGCGAGAAACACTCACGTCAAACTTGTAATAAGTTTGTCTCTGATATACATCTGGCTTTTCTAACTCCCATGGGCTTGTTGAATAATTGACACAATGAGCCCTGTCCATTGCTCTTCGCTCCAGTTCGCTTCCGCTGAATAGCTCCATCACAAAATTTGACTGAAATCAAATACTAATCTACATCAGCAAACGATATATTTTCCTAATATATGCATGTGAAACATCAATAGTAATATATTTATGAGTAATGAGACTCACAGGAACTGAAAGAACAGAGGAATAAACAACAGACATGGTGACATCCCCAAGACCTAAAAAGGCTCCACTCTCTTCACTCTGGAGACTTCTGTTTTCATTGTCGTCATCACTTACGATGGATGATGATTCTTCTTCGAGCATCTGTAAGCTTTTGTCATCTGATTCTTCTTCAGCTATTTCTGCTTTCTGTTCAGGACTTAAAGATCTAGCCCTCCACAGAGCCATGATTGTCCTGTTTTCAACATTACACTGTTTTAGTTATATATCACCCTCTTTGGAGTTTCAGTGTGATCCTCCATGCAACTAGACTAAGTGACACTTGTGTAGCAGGAAGGCTACTACTCACTAGTCACAGAACTTACATCCCAAACTCCCAAAGAGAAACGCAAGCGCAACAGGAACCCCTTTTATAGAGTTGGAATATTACATGACAGAGACCGGTGTAGGCGTGTAGCTGACAAAGAATGACAGCACTTTCATGTATTCAGTAAACAGTATTCATCTTGTAAAGCCACCACCTAAGATTTTTGGCTGACACTAGACAGATTTATTATGATAGCCCAAATGGAATCCACAAAAGGTTAACACAGTAATGCATGTCCCGGACATATAAAAAGCTATATTTTTCACACAAAATCCAGTTTAACACTTTAACTGCACTTCCATAGTTCCATCTAGAGTATCTGGTTTCAGAAAATATTATTTCAAGAATTGGAACCTACAATAGAGATAGATACTGAATTATCAGCCCTTTGATTTAATCAGGAAGGAGTAGGTTTTCAAAATTACATTAGAAATTTCCTTATGGCACCTACCTCTAGTGTGCACGTATAAGATTTCTCATATAATGGCACTTCTTATAACCAGCAGCATATGGTGCATGGCCTGACACAGATGGGCTATAGGCTCATAAAGTCCACAAGGTTAATGCCACTGAAATGGCTACATGGGTCATACAATCAAATGGGCTAATTCATTTGTAGGTTCACCAACCCCAGTAAAACAAATTAACAGAAATAGAAATTACGACTATGACGGTGATTCACGGATTATGATGATACTTTCACGTTAGTTGGTAACTTTTTGGCACTTTGGTGACATTGTGATGATTTAAACGAGTTATCATGTGCCATTCCCAGCTGTTTAACAATATTTTCAAATGCTGGAAAAGAAAGTGAAAGCGAATTTTAAAGATGAATAGGAAAGAAAAGTCATCCTGAAGTTACCTGTGTGCAACGCTGAAAGACACAAATGACTGGAAATGGAACTTGAGCCTGCCTTCTGCATCTTGAGTCTTTGCCCCGTGCTTTGCATCCAAACCTCTGCCCGGATGTAATGTTATAACCACAATTGGACTGCCCATTGATGACAAGGTAGGAGGAACCACTTGAATATCTTCTATATCCTCCCACAGAAAAAAGAAATTTGTTTTGTGTCCAAATAAATCTCCATGAAACCCTATTATTCTTGCTGACAGAAACAAACGACCCTGAGAATGAACAAAACTTTAGAATCAACCAAAACAGGTATGCCAGATAAATGGCAAAATAGGCAGGTTGGCTGGTTGTGTTACGAGTCACAGTGGGTTCGGGTCCAAATGGGAATTTTTTGCATAGGTTGAAGCAAGTTGGGTTGAACCGAAACACTTTTTGCCCTAACTTTTTAACCTTCATAAGCGATAAGTAAGTCAAATATGACTACAGAAACTTTATTAATTGTCTAGCTTTCTAAATAAAATGCTTTAAAAGGTTGAAATATACTTTATTTGCCTTTCGAACCGTTTGACAGCTCTACCCATCTGGTTTATTACCGTTTAAGCTATTTTTGTTTTTAAATTTTACCCATTTGACTACAAAAGGATAAAAGATAACCCCAAGCGACCCATTCTTAAGTAAATGGGCCTGAACTACAAGTATTGATTTAGTTTCCATATTAGTTAAAGATTAAAGAAAACAAAGTCATTCACTAGAATAGCAAATGTACCTGGAGGGGCATTTTGCGCTTCAAATGACAAGTAAAATCATTAATTAGAAATTCCTCTGGTGGAAGCTTAAAGAGCTTCTGAAATGCTGAATTTGTCTGGGGAGAACGTAATTTTATCTACATAAAAAAGGTCGATCACAAATAGTTACAAATGGAACTATAAGTAAGAGGTCACAAACTGGGATCTAAATGAAGATTACCTTCTTTCCCACCTCCTTTTCCATCTTGGTCAAATATTCTTTAACAATATTGCTACCTCTTGTATTATTCAAAAATATCCTTAAATGCAATTTAGATTGACACGCTTGTGCTAGCTTCCCTTGTAGTGGAATCCACACATCACCTAAATCAGTTATATTACTTTTTACAAAATTAATTTGCGTACTTCCCAAACATGTAGCTTCATCAAACGGTCCATCAAAATCATACACTTCAACATCCAGTGTAGATGGCGGGTCATCCATAGCATCAAATTCAAAGATTTCTGCAATTCATCACCGTTTACACATTCACTTGTACACATTTTAAACAAACCAAAATATAAGAACAGATAAAACTCACCATTCCATCGAGGATCGGACTTTTGGAACTTGATTGAGCTTGTTCTCGTTTTTCCATTGCAGGTAAAAACCACATATGGATCAGATAGCCCAGCGGAATCAACGGTTGGTAAATTGCTTCCCTCAATCAATGCAACAGTTAGCAACCATCCATCCCCCGTTGCTTTTATTCCATGATCACCACCTATTAGATGCAAAGTTATAAGTTATCAAACACATTAAAGGATTACCTTAGAAACTATTAATGAACATTCCATACCTTTTTGCCCTCGGGCTTGCATAAACCGTGATATCAAATTCATAACCCTTTCCCCTTGAAGAACCAACACCCCACACACAATGACTTCCCCAATCGAATCTGGCAAATCCAGCCCACCAAACTCAAGCCCCTGAATAGTGCTAGGCATGGCCAGAAAGAGGTGCACTATCACATACAATCCCATAAAAATAGTAGAAATCACAGTGAAATTAGCAAAATACTGAACCGCGAGCTTCCAATCTGACTGTTTCTCCACTTGTAAAGAACCCAATGCCTTATCTTTTTCTGAACCAATATCTTTCATATCAACCACCTTAAACTTTTCAGCTAATAAACCTGCTACTTGCTCAAAACTTTCCCTCACACCTTGGCGGGCCCCGCCTTCTATCATACCCTTCATCATCGTATTATGCAAAAAATTCATTCGCCACGAGACCACCAAATGGGAAGATTCTTCTCCTGTTGGCAACTCAGGCCCGGGTGATATGGAGGTTTGAATTTCAACCCGATAATTGCTTGCATATGGAGCGTCTGGCGTGTTTACGCTTGCTAAAACTGCAAACGATTTCCCATCAGCTTTTAGATATGTTTGCTCTTCAATTGCTTTTAAAGCCTTGATTAGCCTAGATGGTGCTTTAATATATGTAAACACTCTTTTTAAACTCCCACTTTCAGTGTCGAATTTCCATGGTCCCACTTGCAGCTCTGAATTGCTCTGAACCTCTGCTAACAGATTCAGATAATTTGAATCAGATGAAAAGATAAAGGAGTTCAATTCAGATGTTGGAACTGTATAAATCTGATCCAACATTATTCCTCCAGGCAAATTTGCAGGCATCTCACCACCTTCATCTTTCTCCTCCAATTTTTTCAAAAGTTCTTTAAAATTTGAAGATGACGACGGCTGTTGTTCTTCGCTTTTGTCCTCAGATACCTCTGAATCATCGGTTTCAGTTGTCTCCGATATCTCGGTGATTTTATTACTTGCAGCAGGCGGTAATAACTCATTACTTCTATTAAATATATGTGAAAGTAGACTTGAAATTTTTTCTTTACTTGTTTTTTCCTCCTTTATTGGAGCTAGAAGTTCCTCTGACCTCATCGGAGACGACATTCTTGAACTAGTCGAAGATCTCGCTGGCGACGTTGACCCATTCTCAACTTGAGATTGTAAATCCGATTGAGGGTTATTTTGCGCAAAACTTATTGTTAGAAGAACTTCACCTAGTAATATAAACACATTATCATATCAAAAATAGACTATTTAAACCTCATATAATCATATAAGCAGTTTGCAATAAACGATTATTCAAAACTGTTTGAGTCAACCTCAATAATAATTGCCCTCAAAGCACATAAGTAGGCAACCCGCAAGATGTAAAATGAACAATATATACAAGTATTGATCATATAAACAATATGTAAAAACTAAAAAGCAAAAAATTTTAAACTTACAATATGTTCAAAATAAACAATATACAACTATATACAGACACTGATCATATATACAACAATAATAACAACGATACCCAATCACGCTGGTGGCAGGGTATGGGGAGGTGGGATGTTAGACAGTCATACATTTGCTAAGGGTACAGAATGATCATATATACAATAACTAAAAATGGAAAAAGTAAACATTTTGAAAACTAACCACAATCTTTAATCTTTGATCTCTTTTTCGGCTGCAACGAATACCAAGAAGTACCTAAAGATTTATCAATAGTATCGAAAACCCTCGAAATAGGGATTTTAACACTACCAATAAGATCATCATTAAAAAACTTGTCTTCATTTAATAAAGTAACAATAAGTTGTTCCTTTAAATCTTCAATTCTAAAACTAAATTCTTCACACCAAGATGGATTCAAACATTTTTTAATAACTTTTGTTTTATGTCTTTGATGTCCAACTTTTAATTTAACATATGAATCAATTGATCCATTATTTTGATCAACTATAGGCAAGTTTTTGGCTTCAATTACACGTACTAATAATTTCATATCAAATTTATATATAAAAGATTTATTAAAACTTATATAAATATCAAAGATTTTAAAAGGGTGTCCATTGTAGTGAAAATAATATAAAAAAAAAAAAGTTGGTCAAAGTTAAGAAAAATGCTGAATTGAAAAAGGGTATGAATATTTTTTTATAAAGATTAAATCTTGAAAATCTTGAAAAGGGGTAATGGGATTAAGGATCAAAAACCCATAAAACTGGATTAAGGATTGATTATGGGAATTAATCAAGAAATTAGGGGTGAAAAAATAATGTAATTTGTGAAATAGCACAAAAAGATTACAAGAAAAATAAAATAGTTTTTCTTTTTGTTTGAATTAATTGATGATTTTAAGAATTGATTGAAGGTGGAAGGAGAAGGGGGAAGTTAGCAGAAAATAATTTGGGAGATTTATTTTTTATGATTTTAAAAATACTTGTTTTTTATTAGAAAAATACAAGTATATATTTATTTATTTATTATTTATTATTATATTTATTATTTATACAACTATTTATTTATAATTTATGTATATTCAAATATGATTGCGCGTACGTTTTTAGAACCGATTTTGACTTTTGGAAGCTTTATGATATCTTTTCCTGTTTTGTAAGCTCACCAAATTTAGTATCAATCTTTCCACGTAAACCTTTTGATTTGGAATCTCAAGTAGTTTGAGTAGTTTAGTAAAGTCTTCATATTTTACTTTTACTTTGCCATCGACATCACAAATTGTTGTTGTGATTCAGAATGTTACTCAGAATCATATCATTTTCATGCTAAATCACTTTTATGATGTTATTATTGCAGACCATACTATATGCTAAGAGATGATCTATAGTTATTAAAGGGAGCGTCTAATTAAACACCCCCGGTGTAAATAGATATGACTGTTGCAAAAAACACCCTTTTCATACTGGCCGTATCACATAATATTGTGAATATGGGTGTTTAATTTATGTTTTCAAGGTACGTATTTATTTTCAATCATTAGTTGAATACCAATGATTGATACACCTAATAACCCAATGATTGGGTTTCAAAAACCAATCATTAAGAGATGTAATACGGGTAATTTCAAGTAATACGGGGAAAGTTGAATTTTAATTTTTTTTTGCTACTTATCTGATTCGAGATTTTAATGAACGAGTTTGATGGGAGTTATAATACTGGTTGTTTCAAGTAATACGGGGAAGATGAATTTATTTTTTTTAAGTCCTATGATAGGATTTCCTATATTATTCCAGTATTAGGTGTTGCGGTCATATTATAAGTGTTTATTTCACGTGATAAAGCTGAAACATGCACTTATGGCATATAAGTTGATAATTAATTGAATTTCGTTTGTTGCATTTGATACTTCTCACACACCCTTTACTGTACCAAATAAACACCCTTTTTACTCCGTATCACATACAGACATTTTTCCAAACACAAATACACAAAAAAAATAGATATTGTTCAAAACACAACATAAACACCATAATTAAGTATGCATACAGACGATAGTAAAATATTCAAGTACGAATACACAAAAGCATAGATATTGTTCAAAACACAACATAACCATAATTAAGTATGCATACAGACGATAGTAAAATGTTCAAGTAGAAATACACAAAAGCATAGATATTGTTCAAAACATAACATAAACACCATAATTAAGTATGCATACAGACGATATTGTTCAAGTACAAATACCATAAAATAACTAAACCGGAGGACTCAAGGGTGGAGGAGGAGCAGTCTGAGGAGGATTCTGTTGTGGAGTAGAAGTAGGGGGAGAACCCTGAGGTGTAGTAGCACTCTGGGGAGGAATGTGTAGTGGAGGACCAGTAGGGGGAGGACCCTGAGGTATAGTAGCAGTATGGGGAGGACTCAAGGGTGGAGGAGGAGCAGTCTGAGGAGGAATGTGTAGTGGAGGACCAGTCTGGCGAGGACTCTCAGATGGAGTAGTAGTCTGTCGAGGACTCTGTGGGGGCGACACCGGATAAGCACCGTCTGGTCCGGCCATCAAACTACACATCCATCGAATGCGAGAATGCATGGTGCCCATCTGCTGCTCCAGGCTGCTGACCCGGGACACTATCTGTTGTATTTGATGTGTAGTGTCATCAGGGAGCCGGACGACCTGATATGAGCGTCGGGGGCGGTATGGTGGCTCGGGAGCCTCGTGGTCGGCATCCCTCTCGTGCTGAACCCCCTCGTGAACGTCATGAATGTGTACAGCTGGCAAAGGCGATGGCAAGTCCAACGAATCCGGTTCGGTCCACAGCCTGGTGCCCCTCTCATACACCAACTTCGGTGTCTTTCCAAATAGCCGAAGAATCCCCATCGCAAACAATGTTTTCTTACCGAGCTTATATGGTCGTATCCCACGCACCCGTAGGGTTCCAATCTGTGCTTCCAGGTCCAGGGTCTGGGCAATCCGAGTAATGAAGTGCCCGCATAGAATGTCCCCGCCATCCTTCCTGAATAAATATATACATTAGTATTTGCGACACAAATACGTTACAGCTTTTAACGAAACAAAATTTCTAAAATACACGAAAAATTATACATACTGCCAATATAAATACATACTGCCAATACAGCCAATATAAATACTGCCAATACAGCCATTACAGCCAGTATAACAACATACATACTGCCAATATAAATACATACTGCCAATACAGCCATTCAAGACTTCAAATCCTAAAAGCAATACTGCAGCCACTGTATACTGCCAATATTCATACATACATGCTGTAATATTCATATATACTATAACTGTATATTTCCAATATTCAAACCATACATACTGTATACTGTCAATATTAATATATACTATGACTATGTACTGCAATATTCATACATACATACCGCCAATACAAGTATTCAAAAATTCAAAATAATACTTAGTACTTAAATACTGGAAATATAACAAAATACTACCAATAATCACAAAAACTACTCATATAAATCTACCAATATTCAAGCAAAAACTACCAATATTCAAGCAAAACAACCAATAGTCAAGCAAAATCTATCAATATTCACGCAAAACGGATTCGTCCTTGAAAATAACATTACCTTCGATGGAATCCATGGTAGTACTGTGCGAGAAGATGGGCCAAGTTGCACGGGACCTTCTTGAGAAGACAGTACAGGAGAAACAAATCAGTGATCAACACCCACTCGCCGCCCTCATTACGTGCGGTAATGGTCTTCGAGTTGAGGCGGTGTATGTATCGGTACAAAGGGTCCCTGTTTACAATGAGATAGTTTAATATAACTATAAATACTAAATATGACACTGA
>JAOXNX010050996.1:0-12439 GCA_028566075.1 Solidago caesia | reverse complement strand
GTACTTGTGCAACTATATGAGAAATAAAAACCATCAAAAGTGTTAAAAAACTCTTAAAACCCGCTAAAAATAGCTAATAATCTTTAAAAATTGCTAAAAATCATAACAATCTAGTCGTTATCGTTACTTCCCGCCGATACAAGGTTAGTGAAAAAACTTGTGCTACGGGTCAAGTTCAATTCTGGTTCCGTCACTGCAACCCATATCAAATAACTTAGTAACATACCACTTAAAAAGTTATCAAAATATAAAGCCAACAAAAAAAAGAGACTATATATAACATACCAAATCTTTAAAGCAGTGTAAAATAATGCTGTAAAAAAGTTGACATATTTATACCTTCAGGAATAGTTTGAAGTTTAGGGAGGCCAGCAGGAATGAAATCATCATCATGCCCACCATTCGAATTCAAAGGTAAAGTGGAAGCCCGGCGATAACCTCGGTCCCTTGGAGCCTTTTGACTACTACCATTTAGCTTCTTGTAATGCTGCAAGTCATCTTGTTCGTCATCTTCTTCAACATTATTTTTTGCATGTTCAAGCACTTGGTCAAGTGTTTTTCTGTGTATATAGTATGCTGAAACAGCTACAAATGATGCACTAACTAGTGCTGCCATTGCTATATGCAATGTATATGTATCCATTTTGTTACAACCTCTCAAATTCTATCTCTATCTCTCTCTCTATATATATATATAGATATATTTGCACGTATAGGTTTTTAGTGTATTTGTAAAACCATGATGAGATATATGGGAGCTGGAAGATTATACTATATATATATGGTTATCAAATGGCTAAATGGGTCCCTTTTAACTTTATACACACTGTTGGTTTACTTGTGTGGTCCTTAAATAATTTTGTAGATCTTTTGTATTTTAACAAAACGTGCTTATTTAATGGAGGCTATATTGGTCTTTTTCTTTTCTTTTTTGTTTTTTAAATATCGTTTTCATGAAATAAATGAAATGTATAAGGCAATTATTTTGCGAGAACATTTGATAGTGTTTGATGTGATATCCCATAACACATTTTAGCTATATACAACAATATATATATGTTTATCTAATACTAGACGCATATCTGTATCATGCGGCGGCGGTGTGGTGGTGGCGATGACAGGTGATGGTGGCAACGGTGGCGGCTGCGGTGTTGGTGTGATTGTTAATGTAAAGGTAATTGATGTAAAAAAGGATAATGTTGTTGTTGTTGTTGTTGTATGTAAAAAAGGATAATGTAGTTATTTTAAGAATTGAAGGAATGTATTATAAGTATATTAAATAAAGATGCTTAGATTAATAAATAAAAAAAAGAGATAATTTGAGTAAATTAATTTCTTAGTTGAAAAAGAAAAGAAGATTGTAAAATTTTTAGGATTTTTCTAATGACAGCCCTTAGGGCTGTCAATAACCTGCATAAAAAATTTGTACATTTCATATCAAAAGTACACCCCTGAATTTTATGGTAAAAATATAACTATTTTATGTACGTAAGGGCTGTCATTAGCAAAACCCAAATTTTTATGATAAATAATAGATAATTGTACATTGTAAAAAAATGTTGTGAAAATATAAGCCCCTTTAAATGAAGAGAATTATTTCTTTTATTGCTAAAAAGAAGATACGTACTATTTATAGATGTTGATGTAGCCTACTTTTTTTGTCCAATATATAAAGATATATAATTATATATTCTTTAACATGTGGTTCTAATTTTATCGAGTCCCACTTGAAATAACATTGATTCCTCTACAATTACAAATTTCAAAATAAAAGATAAAAAATAAAGGGTACAAAGTCTGATTTGTTTTTTTTTAGAACGACAGAATGAAATATACAAAGTCTGGTTTGTACAAAGTCTGGTTTAACATTTTACTTTGGTCCAAACTAGACATAACTACATTGGATCGAAATATAAAGATCATATGATCAAGACATCGAAGAAACTTTTATAATTGCAAGACCTAAAGTACAAGCTCCTAGCAAATAATAAATGCATTTGCGTCACATTTTATCTTAAAGTAACAAAAATAAATTATTTTTATCATTTTATTATGTCTTTTTATGATAGTTTCAGATGGTTTAATAATTAAAAAGACTAAGTAATTTATTACATTATTTTTTGTAAAAAATAAAAAAAACCCCAATGAATTAATAAATTCATAGTTGGTTGATACCTAAACATTTTCATCTTGTTTTCTATAGATATTTACAATTTTTTAATAATTGTTTTGTTATAGTTTAAGTTAGCAGTGATTAAATTTTGATTTATAGTGACATTGTAACTTTTTTTTTTTTAAATTTTTAAACATTACCGTCATCATGTAACCACATAGGCCCACAGATTAAGGCTGCATGCTATAAGTTCGAAACTTAACAAAGACAAGTGGATAAACTATATCTTGTGATCCATGTGTGAGGATGGTGAGTCACCGGGTATGAGTTTTATACAGTGTATGCTTTGAGTACCAAAATAGTATATGGGACCAGAAGGTTCCCATCTATTTGAACTATTTTTTTTTCCCAATTTAAACATGCTTAACAAACAAAACATGTTCTTTCACTTTAATTTTAAAAACAAGATGAATATGAGGTTTAGCTGTATAGTAGCACACCTTTTTTACAGTATCTTCCAATTTAAAATGCTTAATGTAGTTAACATAAATAAAATATGGTTATATAATAACAATATTATAAAGAACTCACTATGTTGTAAATGTACGAACAAATTTTTATTTTCATTATCTTTTTGACTTTTTAGACCGAAGGAAGTGAGGCGGGGTGGGAGCGACGTGGGGCTTAGTTGCCGCCTAAGTCGTCGTGAACACCGCGCCCCCTAGGCGTTTTGGTGTTAGGCGTTTTCAGCAAGACGGGTTGCGTGCATTTTTTGAAAGTACTAGTCGTTTTCAACGGCTATATCATATAAATAAAATAAAAAAATTCCTTTAAAATTTTAAAAACCCATATATACACACACATACACTACTTCTCTTATTTCTTTTAAATTTTAACATTACTTCTTTTCTTTCTTTCACTCTTTCATTTTATAAACTAAAAAACACAACTATTATATATTCTACTACTTATATGGATTCAAACGAGTCTTCGTCATCATCCCCGGCCATGATTCCGATGGTTCAACCGACTTAGACGAGACAATTGATAGTGCGGTAGAAATAACTGTTAATTTAACGATGCAAGTCGGTAGGGCTTCGGATGATGATGATGTTGGTGAGCCTCTGTGTAGAAGAAGAACGGTGCTACTACGTCGTCGTGTAAAGACACATGAGCGTTTGATGCGGTTTTACTTTGCACATGAGCCTCCTGTCCAACCTTCCCCGACCCCAATTCATTTCGATTTAAAAGTTTCATTTAAATCCCCAAACCAATGTCCATGCTTCACATTTGGATAGACAAGTTAAACGTTAAAAAGTCTAAGACGATATTAATTTAAGGATCAAATTGATAGATAATTAAAATTGAAAATTACGTTTAAAGACCAAAAAAAAAAAAAAAACATGACCATGTGGTCCGTTTTTAGCCAATTGATATTGTCATAGGGTGTAAGCGACCCATACTTTGACAAGTTATTCGAGTTCCTTTTTGTTGAAAAATTTAGCATATGGTTTTCAAGCTAGAAGTAAAATTATCGCTTGAATAGTTAATGAGTCAAGTTTAAAAGATTAAAATTCGAATTGACTTGTTTAATTATTTTGAGTTAAACAATCCACTTGACTGAATCGTTCGTTATAGTAAAGTTTTATGGGATTTTGAGGTGAGCTTGAAATTAGTTAAGCTTGTAAATTAAATACTGGTATATAACAAAGCTTCAAATGGAAAGAACATTGAGCTAAAACATATTTTTAGAAAGTTATTCATACTCAAAAGTATAATCTATATCTATACTATTTTATAAAGAATACATTCCTTTATTGAAAGTTACTCATTGTAAATTGTCTAAATTGCTCTTAATGATTAAATTACATTATAAATCATTTATCTTCTAACATATCTCCACTAACCCCTATACATCAATTACCTACACCACTCGACACCGCCACCAGTCGCCGCCATCACCACCGGTCGCCGTCACCATCACATCGCCGCTGCCGCCGCATTGCGCGGGTACCGTGCTAGTAATTAATAACCAATCTCAAATTACTTTATTTATTTATTTTTTTGAACAGCATCTCAAATTACTTCTAATTGTTTAGTAGCAAAAGATAGATTATTATATTATAAATAATTGCCATATTTAAGATATGAAAACGAGCTCTATATTATTCTTGAGGTAGTAGCAATCCACTGCTCTATATTATTCTTGAGGTAGTAGCAATCCACTCTATCGTAGCGCAAAAGTATAGTAATTAATAACCAATCTCAAATTACTTTTTTTTTTATTAACATCATTTCAAATCTTTAGCTTTACTCCTTTATAAAAATCCTAACTTACCTATTTTTGCAAATGTTGAAAAAAAAAGATATGCGAATATACACTTCATTATTTTATTTTGTCAGCCACTCTCTTTCTAATTTGTCAGCCCTCACCCCTTCAATTTATTTATTATCACTCTTTCTCTCTCACAAGCACACTCATACGAACCACAAAACGCTCTAAAAAATTCCCCACTACCACCGCCAACACCACAACCATCAACGCACGGATATCTGGCGCCCTATAAATTGTATCCTCCGCAATGCATTGGTACCATGCTAGTTACTTCTAATTGTTTAGTAGCACAAGACAGATTATATAACTGCCATATTTAAGATATGAAAACGAGCTATATATACATGAGATCTCAAGTTCGAGTTCTATTATAGACATATTTGGAGGTAACCATATGTATTTAAATTAGGTCTGGGTGAGTTTTTCCCTCCATATCTCTGGGTGATAGAGGTTTTTCATCAAGGGGTTTAAATTAGGCATCTATTTTGCGAAAGAGCTCTCTAGCACGGACCCAGTTAAGACAACTTATGCTAGACCTCCCGACATTTACGAGTAATTCACAGCTTTAAAAAATAAAGCTATATATATTCTTGCAGTAGTAGTAATTCCACAATTAAAACCGCATTGAAATATAAGATAAATGATATATTTTTCTAAAGATTAGCTTAAAAATTCTCTTAAAATCACAAGATGATGATATATGGATTCTATTAAATCTCTTTCCTAATTTTATCCTTTGATTTTTTCACGTGTCATCATTTTATGATTGAAAAGACTTTTTAGGTTATTTTTAAAATTTTTTTTTTTTATCATTTCCCGATATATAATGACCCACTTCTAACCATGTAAAACTCTAGACCACACTTTCAATTCATAGCTTATCCACAAATAGATAAGTCAATCACTGATATTTTTGTTTCAATTGAATTCCACAATTTTTTTTTTTGCCGCTAAATTATTAACGTAAGCTGACATGTGTGAATCAACAAAAGTACCTTAATTTTGATAATTAACAATGTTTGTTAACCATTTCAAAATGCCTTAGTAGTTAATATGTTTGGACTCTTTTACAATAAGTTCAGGTTGGAATATGGTAGAGAGAAATTTTAAAAGAAGAAATGAACAAATCTCAAGCTAAAGATAGTAGCTTGATGAGCATTACTATTTATAGGCACTAGCCATTACATACAAACGGTTATAACAGACTCAAAACTAACTTTGTAACAGACACCACACTTTTACACATTGACCCCCTGAACTATCACTAGATGACATTTGACTATCAAACTATTATTTCCTTTATTTTGACATGTAACAAATACCCCTCCCTTATAACATTTTTGTCCTCAAAAATGGAAATGAGGGAATCTGCACTTGACCTTATCCAAGAACTCCCACGATGCTTCAGAAATAGGTAGCCCATCCCAATGAACTAAGATTTTCATGGCACCCTTAGTTACTTTTTGACCCATTGTTTATCAAGCACGGCTCTTGGTTGACGCAAGAATCTTGGACTCTGAAAAATGGGTTGTACTGGCACAGTCGACCCATGGGCCCTTTTCAATAATGAAACATGGAAGTATGGTACATTTGAGCTTCATGTGGCAAATCCAACCTATAGGCTACTTGTCCTTATTCTCCAAAATCAAAAATGGACCAAAAAACTTAAGAGAGAGCTTCCTGTTATGATGAGCTTTTAGAGAAGATTGTGCAAAAGGATGTAATTTGACATATACCCATTCACCTGGTTGAAAAACCCTTTCACTTCTATGTTGATCTACTGGTTGTTTCATCCGATTCCTAGCAACTTCCAAGTTAGATTTTAATTTCTAAATAATTCCTTCTCTGTTTTTGTATAAGTCCTCTATTGCCTCAATAGCAGTATCCCCAGGAATGTAAGGGATATGCAAGCTTGGTTTCACTCCAAAAAGTGCCTCATATGGTGACATCTTAATGGTAGAATGCCAATTAGTGTTGTACCACCATTGGGCTAAAGTCAACCATTTTACTCATGTTAAGGGGGCATCTAAACACATGTATCTCATATATGACTCCAAACATCTATTCAAGACTTCTGTTTGCCCATCAGATTGTGGGTGATAGGCTGAAGACATTGCTAATTTCGCCCCTTGAAGCCTTATAAATTCTTTCCAAAACTGACTCACAAAGATGGGATCCCTGTCAGATACAATGGTTTTTGGACAACCATGTATCTTAAAGACATTATCTAAGAAAACCTCTGATATTTTTGCTGTAGTAAAAGGGTGGCTTAAAGGAATGAAATGTGCATACTTTGTGAGCCTATCAACCACCACCAAGATTGTATCTTTCCCATTGACCTTAGGCAACCCACTTATAAAATCCATTGAAATATCTGTGAAAAGGGACTGAGGTATAGGTAAAGGCTGTAGCAGTCCAGGACAGTCCACTGTTTCATATTTATACCTTTGACATGTAGAACATTCCTTTATGAATTTTTGAACATCTTTGAAACGGCCTTTCCAATAGAACAATTCTTTGATTCTCTTCATAGTAGGTATAATGCCAACATGTCCTCCAATAGCAGAAGAATGGAATAAGGCTATAAAGCCCTTTCTTAGAATTGGATATTTAGCTATCACAACCTTGCTTTTTCTTTTCAAAAGACTACCATCCCATGATCTGTTGGGGACCAACTCTCCTTTCTCTAATTTGGTGATCACTGTCTGACTATATTTATCTTTCTTCCATGGGTCTTTAATCCTATCCAGCAAGAGATTATCTATACTGCTAATACCCATTTCAAACACTACTCCTGTACCCCTGACATAGCATCTTCTACCAAATTATCCACCCCTTTCTTGTAGCATAGCTCATAGTCATAACCCATCAACTTGGATAGCCATTTTTGTTGCAATGGTGTGACAATCGTTTGCTCCAATAAGTGCTTTAAGCTTTGATGATTTGTTTTAATGATGAAGTGCTTGCTTACCAAATAATGATGCCATTGTTTGATAGCCATCAACATTGCTAGTAATTCTTTCTCATACACTGATAAACTTTACTGCCTTATTGAAAAAACTTTGCTAATGAAAGCAAGTGGGTATCCTTCTTGCATCAATACTCCTCATATACCTTTGGAGGAAGCATCAGTTTCAGTCATAAAGACCTTGTTAAAATCTGGCAATCTTAGCACAGGAGGAGTGCTCAATATTTTTTTATTTTTATTTTTATCCTATTCGGGTATTGTTTACTTTGTATCCAATCAAGCACCACCAGCAGACTATCTATTAGAACATCAAGATGCAACCAACTTGCCATGTAGTAATTGAGCTTAAGTGAGAAAGAACATGAATTAAAGAGATGTGAAAAAGACTCCATCGAGGCTGAATAGAACGAGCATACAAAATATTGAATCTCCAAGCCTCTTCGGCTCAATTTGGAGTCGATCACGTAAAAGCCTCCACGTGAACATATTAATCTTTTTGGGCACCAATGAGTTCCATTGGGTTTTAATCGGTTCAACAGACAACAAAATACGATTAAGTAATAATCTAAGCTGGCGCATAATGAATCAATCATGCCTTGATACATTCCATACCCAAGCATCGTTGCGATTTAGAAGAGTAACTTGCGGCGTGAGCTGCATCAAGGATATGGATAAGGCTCAATAAAGTATTATACATAAAGATTGAAAATTATTTTTAGGGACAACTATTTCTACGTACAAACGTGTTATACATAAGAAGAACAAAATCTTAATAATAATAAGAAGTGCAATGTTTGATATACTTTTATGTCTCTAGAAACTACAGATTTATACATAATAGAGTGATTTATACATAAACAAAATATTCATTATTAATTATTAGTTATTAGTTATTCAAATATTTATAAATCGTTACCGTATACTGTCTGTGTGTTACACGGGGCTAAAAACTAATTTGTAAGATAAATCCTATGTAATGTATGTGTCTCGTTATTTTGTCTTCATATTTTAAAATCATCTTACGTAGTTTTTAGAATTTGATATCTCGTATTTATAATAGGAGAATTGGGTTAAGAAAAAATTGTACTCAAAAACATCAAAGTCAAAGGGACATAAATTTGACCCTAGTGGAACCTGATTATATAATGGGCCGGATAAATTGGACACCTCAGTTTCCTTTAAAAGATCATAAAAATGACAATTAAGAAACCAATTATGATCCATTCCATTCCATCCATTGTAAATGTTGCCAGTTCAGACATGACTAAGTTAACAAAATGTTTGTTAATTGTTTGCTGCCTAAGCATTTTACATCTTGAAATATGCATTTGTTCCTTGGATTTCCTCTGCTATGATTGAAATTCTAAGCTTTTCCATAATTGCAGCACCGAGATGATAACTAAAACTGCAGTTTGCAGATGAACCGGCCGTGATAAAATTAAATATTATAGCAACACCAATATATTGTACAACGAGTGTATACATTACAAAAATAATAGTTAGTTTACAAAAAAAAAAGAAAAAAGTTACGATGTTCTCAAAATGTTAATAACTCATCTGAAAATTATGCAACTTCCACAGTTAAGTTATTGGTACTTCAAGTTCTTCACAAAAGTTCATATCTGAAGTTTCTTCTTCATCTGCTTCCAAATCATGTGCATTAGGAACGTACCCAAACAGCTTCATTACACTACTAAGAGTTCTTAACATCAAATAAATTTCTTTCCTTTTAGCTTGTCGTTTATCTTTCACCAAAAACACATGAACTTTACCCTGAACTTCAATCCAACTACAACCCGGTTGTTTAACAACACGTCGTTGCTTCATAAGCTTTCTAATTCGTTTAACGTCTCCCCAATTTCCCATTTCAGCATACATGTTTGAAAGCAAAACGTATGGACCAGAATTATTACCATCAATATCTATCAGTTTTTCCGCCACATACTTCCCTAGCTCAATGTTACCGTGAAGTTTACAACCACCAAGCAACGATGCCCATACAACAGCATCGGGTTGCATTGGCATTGTGTCGATTAATTTCTTGGCTTCATCAAGACAACCAGCTCGACCAAGTATATCCACAATACACGCGTAATGATCAGGCGTTGGTTGTATTCCATAATCTTTACTCATCGAGTAGAAATAATGACGGCCCTCATCAACTAAACCAGCATGGCTACATGCAGAAAGCAGTCCAATCATTGTAATATGATCTGGTTTTTCACCGGCTGCCAACATTTCCTTAAACAATTCAAGAGTTTCTGTTCCGTAACCATTTTGAGCAAATCCCACTAAGATCGCATTCCATGATACCCAATCCTTATGAACCATATTTCTAAACACTTGCTTTCCCTCTTCAACGGATCCACATTTGACATACATATCTATAAGAGAGTTTCCAACGAAAATGTCACACTCGGGTCCAGATTCAAATCTAAATCCATGTTTTAAGACATGGGTGTGAGCCTGCTGTCCTAATCTCAAATCAGCAAGGTTTGCACACGCACTAAGAAGATTCCCAAAAGTGTAATGTGTTGGAAAGACATTGTCTTGTTTTAGTTTCCGAAATAGTCCTAACGCAGTTTCATTATCTCCATTTTGTGTGTAGCCGGCTATCAAGGCATTCCATGATACTATATTCCTATCTGGCATATTAACAAATATTGAACGTGCGGTGTCAACATTACCAGACTTTGCGTAACCACTAATGATCGAAGTTTCTGTCATGATATTCCTAATTGGCATCGTATCAAAAATCCATCTTGCTTCAACTATTCTACTGCATTTCGCATACATATCAACCAACGCGTTGCAAATGACCATATCATCCCTCAGCTTATTAAACTTCATAACCCTGTTATGAATTTCCCGTCCCAAAGTCAACTTACACAAGCTAGCACAAGCACTTATCACGCTAACTAGAGTGACCTCATCTGGTTCAATCCCAAACTCCATCATCTTCTTAAAAACATCAAGAGCCTCATCAGCCGGACCATTTTGTTCATAACACGTAATCAAACTATTCCAAGAAACCACGTTACGCCGACCCATCCCATCAAAAACCTTTTGAGCACAATCCACATTTCCACATTTCGAATACATATCTATAAGCGCACTGCCCATATAAACATCTCCTTCATACGGAGACTTCACAACTGAACCATGAATCTGAACACCCATCTTCATATCCCTCAAACCTGCACAAGAACTAAGCGCACTCCCATATGAATAAGTATTAAGCACATAATCTTCTCCATGCATACGTGCAAAAAATTCGATCGCCTCATCAAACCGATCACATTGTGCAAAACCCGACACCATAGAGTTCCACGAGCACTGATCAGCCTCAGGCATGGACACAAACACCGATTTCGCTTCATCCAAAAGACCTGCATTCGTCAACATAGACAAAACAGCATTCCAAGAAAATATATTTCTCTCAGGCATTTGATCGAACACCTTGTATGCATCATTAAGAAAACCAGTTTTCCCATAGACATCAATGAGCCTGTTTAGAATGAAAGTTTCGGACCAAAATGGAGACTTGATGATGTGGGCATGTACGGCTGGCGTTTGTTCTGATAATGTTTTTGATTTGAGACATTGTTGTAATAAGCTTGCTACAGGTGATGATGAGTTCATTATGAGATGGAGATTGTTGTTGAATATATATTTCCCCATATAAATTTTTGTAGATCGCTTCACACGAATTTCCAAATCAAAAACTTGTTCTAATTGTTGTGTTTATATAACAATTTAAAAATAATAATAATGATTAAAAAGCATTCAAAATTCTTATAACTTTAAAATCCAATCCAAGCGAGGGGTTCACAAAATTTATGCTTTTGTATATGTAAGCTGCAAATCTTATGATATTTGATTTTATTGTTAATCAAAGTTATTTATAGATTATTTAAAATTTATGAATTTATTTATATACTATTTAAAAGTTACGGGAAATAAGTTATTTTTATTAGCAAAAAAAGAAAATTTTAATTAACCATTAAATTTATTAAATGTACATTCCGGTAAGTGAAAATGACAATACCCAACCCATATATGTCACTTAAGTGATACTATAGTCACGAACTCTTCGGTTTTTAAAATCAGTTTTGCTTTTCACTTAACCGAAGACGAAGTGAATTCTATTCAAGCTACATGTTTTTATTACTTTTTTCGTTTTTAATTAAATACATGTTTAGATAATAAATTAATAATAGATAAATAAAATGATGAGGAAATGAACAAGTATTATTGGCTGTTACATGTTATTGTAGTTTAGATAGATATTGAATAAAAGTAATAGTTTAGGGGGTCGTTTGTAACATTTGGGAGGTCAGTTAGATTAGGCGGGAAAGGTAGTTATATCCGTTTTATAGTATAAATACATAAACTTGTAATGAGTTTGGCAGTTATTGCATATAATCAAATCATTTCTTCTCTTCTGTAGTTTCCTTCTAACATTGGCAAAGATATATTAGATTCAAATCTGTTTTAAAAGTAATGAGGTTAAATTAAGATGGCAAAACTAAAAAAGAAGTGAAGAGGAAACGATCGGAGCCCTGCTACTAATTACACGTCATTTTTGATGTAGCACGAAAATGAGATAAACAATTGATTCCTATTGATTCACAAGAATGCCAGGAAACAATTTTTCAAACTATCGTTGATTCGAAAGAATACCAATAATCTGGAAATTCACACAAAACACACTATTTTTGATGGAAAATAATTTTTATTGAAAATGAAAACTGATCATTTCCACAACATTACAAACATATATAATGATAAGCAAAATTCGAAATGGGCCTAAAAAACACATGGGCCGAAAGTTATAACCAAATAAAGTCCAAAATAAACCGAAAAAACATAAATAAAGTCCAATAACTCATAGAAAATGGCGTTTGTAAAAATGTGCGTCTCGTCCCAGCGGTCGATTCGATTGGTCATTTGCTGAAAACGGAGCACCGTAGCAAAAGTTATGCCCATTTTAGTAAAGGCCATTTTTTAACCCCTTCCAAAT
>JAOXNX010050987.1:0-12439 GCA_028566075.1 Solidago caesia | reverse complement strand
GCGTTTCTGTTCCACATCTGCTTGTAATTCTTGTTGATTTATCAATAAAAGAATTAGTTGAAAATTATAAGCTGTGTCTTGATTAATTGTGCAACTGTTTTATTACTGGTTCATCTTTATGATTTCATATTCTGTTTAAAATTGCTCGAAATAACATTCTGTACTTGTATTTAAAAGAAGTTGTATTCACCCCCCCTCTACAACACCATCACACATTGTGAAAACAATTCTTGTTTATCCTTTGGGACCAACAGTTATATATATATGAAATAAATGATTATGATTTATTAATATAAAACTCATATCATTTTTATTTGTTACACTTTTTTGTCCTTTTAAGTCATTTTATACTTTTAAGTTGCAGCTACAGCTACCGCGCCAAACACCTCTTTAAAATAAAAGCTCTAGCTAACAGCTTTGATGAAAAGTTACAGTTTACAACTACAATTAAAAGCTACAACTATCAACTACAGCTAGTTTTGTCAAACATACCCAAAATAGAAAGACGTTGCGGCTAATAAGTATTTATTACTTTTTTTAAAACATTATTTGACCAGGGTGTAAATTTGGAAAGCCTTCAACTATTTTAACCACTTGATGATATCTGTTTTTGGTACAGAAATAGAGTACGTGTTGCATATATGTATGGTGTACGGTACTGTAGTGCTGAAATTTATGCATTTTCTGATGTGAAAGCACGTCAACTCAATTCTGTTCCTCAGATTTTGCCTAGATTCGAAATTTAAAACTATTATAATATAATAACTTAATATATTGACATTTAAATTTTAAAAAATGATATATCCTTCAAAACTTTAAACTAATAATCCTTTTAATTCTATATAAATTTAACATGTATAATTTATTTATTCTCTCTTATCGTCTCAACTTTTAATTTTTCCAAACTATTACTGGTATAATATAGTAACTTAATATATTGTAATTTAAATTATGAAAAATGATATATCCTCTTAAACTTTAGCTTAATAATGTTTCTAATTCATTGGAATTAAAAGGATTAATAGGAGGATGAATTAAAAGAATCTACCATTTTCCTGAAATTAATGGCTATATGGGACATATTATCTATTTATCTATCTACCATCTACCAATATAATAAAACAAGATTGAAGTATTATTTGGTTGACGCATGGCGCAGTATTTAAGCGAAACATGTCTCTTTTAATCTATATTAATAATTCCTAGTTTTTAGATACCATATATAAATATAAAATTATAATTTAATTAGTAGACAAATATACACTACAAATAATATTGTAATTATTCACACTTTTAGTTAACGTGAACAAATTATAAAAGTTTGTCACGCTTTTATGTGTGTAAAACTATATTGAACTAAAAGTTATCCGCACTAAAAAGTGTGAAGTTTTAAAACTCCACAATTTTAGGTGTGGACTTTCATATTTAATATTAGTGTGGATAAAGGTGGTGTGACAAATTAAATATGAAAGTCCACACCTAAAATTGTGGAGTCTTAAAACTTCACACTTTTTAGTGTGGATAACTTTTAGTTCAATATAGTTTTACACACATAAAAACGTGACAAACTTTTATAATTTATTCACGCTAATTAAAAATGTGAATAATTGCAATATTATTTGTAGTGAAACCAATTTATTTGTAGTTGCCGACAAGAAAATATATATAACCGGCAATTCCGATTTCATATTAATTCCAATTTGTTATTCTTGCTTTGCGTTTAAATTGAAGTAAACAATTTTTTAATTGGTTGAATTTATATCCACCTAATATTTTGAAGCCAAGCAATTGTTGATCGTGGCAAAACCCAACAATCCGAAACAACACCGCGGCAAGTCAAATAATAATAATAATAAAATAATAATAATAATAATAAATATTATTAATCGTCAATCATTATTCATCATCAATCTAGCCGATCATGGCATCCATCAAAGCTTTCACCTCCGCCGAGAAAACCGCCCACAACACGCATGCACAAATTTGCTTTCACCTTAACTCCCACAAACTATGGGTATTGGAAAGCTGTTTGGTTATGTTGATGGCACCATCCCTTGCTCGATAAAACTGTTTCAACAACTTCTACAACTGCGAGTACGCCCACATACCACAAGTACGACTAAAAATCCAAGTTATCAACCCTGGGTAGCAAACGACGCTCATGTGCGCATGCTTCTTCTCTCAACTATATCAGAATCGGCTTTCTCCCATGTTCAAGGTCTTACTTCTCGTGATCTTTGGCTCTCCCTAGAACGTGCTTTTGCTCCCCACACCACCGCTCGTGAATACACTCTAAAAACCCAACTGTTACGGATCACCATGAAAGGTGATGAGACACCCATTACCTACTTAAGTCAAGCCATGGAATATATATGCATCTGCATTAGCTAATATTGGAGAACCAATGAAAGACAAAGACCTTTTTATGCTTACTGATATCGCGTATTTTATACGTATTTTACACGCGAGATTCATGTCATTTTATAGTTGTTTTAGCATTGTTTGAATGAAGTTTTATACTTAATATGTGATTCTTATTGAATGAATTGTAGGTTCATGATGAAAGATGATATGAATGGCTAAATTAGGATGGATTTATGAAGTAAAACGACTAAAAGAAAGAAGTGCATATTCTTTGTCAAATTCTAAAGTCCATACGGTAACAGGTCCTAGCACGCATGAAAAGAAAAACAACCGAACGAGTTTAAATTTTATGGGATTTTGGAATTGGGCTCTACATTTTTTAGATTAAATAGCCCAAAGGCTTTGCTAGATATTTTATGTTATGTGTTGACTGTTGACCATTACTCTCGTTATGTGTGGTTTGCTCAAAAATCAGATGTTTATGTCAAATTCACTAATTTTGTAACTATGGTTGAACGATGTACAATTTAACTCCAAAATCAAACATGTTCAAACAAATATATTTGTTTCTTTGTTAATGTAACTTTACTATGATCCCTTTTTTTCTTCACCGTTGAAATTGTGAGTGTTAATTGGTTTTTACTTCCAAAAACTAAGTTCAGTTTATGATTTATAATGTGTAACCTTTTAAAAGTCATATATAGATCAAGGAACTATCTTGAGAATATGTCTAATGTCTCAAAAAAGTTATTGTTAAATAGACTTTCTGCAATAAGGATGTAAAACAATTGGTTGATCCACGTCGAGTTTGATTTCCGCAATCCCCAAAACCATCTCCAACATTATGAAATTTTTTCTTTATTAGACTACTATTCATGTGCAGAGACAACTTTTGGCACATAATGTAAATTAGAACCCGTTAGTCAGGTGCATTTTCAAAATTTTGTGCTTATCGAGCATAAACTTGAAGTCAAGGGAATTAGTACATATATTTTTCCAATTTCTCACGACAGAACATAGCCAAATTAACTACTTTTAAATAACTGATTGTAGCCAGAATGTAAAGCATTTGCACCTTCAGAATATTAGAAGCAAATTGTGACTTAACAAGCTAGTGTAAAAAGATTGTAATCAGATCAGGGTTAGATTCTTCCAGTATTCGTCTTCCCACATTTCAACTTGTCTAATTACTCTTGTTCTGTTGTCTATAATGCCTTTAATAGTCGAGGGGTCGTATGGTGGGGGCAGAGTACATGGGATTGTTTTTGCAGGGTGCTGCACAAGTGATTCCTCCATGAACTTCCTCCACTTGCCATTTGAGAAACATACCATGGACTCGGAACATAGCTCCATTGCATTTGCAGGGACACTAGGTTTGAACCTCAAGAGCTTAGCGTATTCGGTCAATAAGTGTAACATGTAATCATAAATGTTGTCCATGTTCATATCATCTTGAGTGAACCGGCTTGACTCCTCACCCATCTCTTGTGCCTAGTGAGGTTCACAAAACAAACATATGACTATAACAATATAAAGTCATTCTTCAACAATTTTATGTCTTTGTGAAAAAACGCAAAATAGCCTTATCAAAAACAACATGTTCTTAAGATCAAAAATGTTTTTGAGGAATATGATGATGTTACCTTAGAAGTGTGATTGTTGCCCCACTCGACAGCAAACTTAAGAGATTTACATTTGTTGGTGTCTCGAATAGGCCAGAAATGCTTGAGAGGTTCCAACCCTCTGGCAAAGAAAGTGTAGTAACGCGGTGTGATGTATAACGTTGGCGAATCGCATGCCAATATATATTTCTCACTCACTGACCATGACCATCCTTCGACGTATATCTTATACCTGTCAACGATTTCTCAATAAATAAATCATAGTTATAGTAAATTTATTATCTATAATATATTACTAGAAGGGTACCGCGCAATGCGGCGGTGGTGACGACGGCGGTGGTGTGGTGACGACGACGACTGTTGGTGGTGGCAGTGACCTGTGGTGGTGGCGTCGAGTGTTGTAGGTAATTGATATAAAGATAATTGATGTAAAGGGGTAGTGTAGATATTTTAAAAAATAAGGGATATGTGGTGTAAATAGATAGGTTGGGGTAATATGGATATTTTCTATATCTCAATCTTGTACATTTTCAACAGAAGGGTGTAATCTTTATTAGTAGTATAGATAAAGAGTTTATGACATTTTTATTTATAGGGTTAAATCCATAAAAGGTAACTCATTTACCAAAAATTCTTAATAAAATGTTCGGCACACAAGAGACTTTTCGGGTCGTAGATAAGTTTTCAGATTCAACTCTGCAGTCCATGTGAAATTTTAAGGACGTGTCAAGCCAAGTTGGCATTTAACTTAATATTAATGGACGACTAACGGATGAAACTAACGATATATTCCCTTGTTGATTTAGTTTTGATAATGTAATCCTTTTAATATTCAAAATTGAAATACATTCCCTTTATTAGGAATCCCCCTATTATACTAAAGGAGTTAGAAGGGTGATGTCAAATTATCTGATTTGGCAAGGAAATAGCTATGCCAAGTCATAAAGTACACACACTGGATGATGTAACTATGTGCTAACGGAGCAAACGGCGTTAAGTGAGAGGTTAACGGATGGTTGTGTAACAAATATAGATAGAGATGTAACAGATATAGAAACTTGTGCAATAAAGTACTGAACAAAAGTCAGAGGAAGATGTGGTGATATATTACTGAACAAAAGCCATTCTGTTCTGCACAAAAGCCATCAACTCCATCACTTTAATTTGAATTTCAATTTTGGTTACTTGGCGGTTTATTTGAATTTCAGTTTTGTTAAGGATATGTGATGATATATTACTGATATATCATCCCCTTTTTTTTTTCTATAAAATACCAAGAAAGATGTGGTGAACAAAAGAAATACCCCTCTCCTTTACAAATTTCAGTTTTCGATTGAAAGATGTGGATGAAAGATGTTGTTAAATCATCCCTGTGATTAAATCGGGAAATCACTTTTCCGATTGAAAGATGTGGATGATGGAGGTTTTTTTCTCTGTGAGTCCATTCTTCACTCTCTTCTTTCATCTTCCTATTCTATTTGTCTTTCTCTTTCTCTTTCAAGATGATGAAAACGTTTCTAATTTTGAGGTTTAAGATTTGAGTATTAAAGATAGATGATTTTTTTGATTGTTGTTTATAGTGCATATTACGTGTTCGATGAAATGCCTCAATGAGTTTCGTCTTCCTCTTCTAATTCAGATTTAGTTTAAAGTATATCATTTATTATTGTTTAAATTCATGCGGTTTTATTTTCCAAATTGATATCACTAATGGGTTGGGAAAAAAGGGGTTGGGAAGTAGTCAATCGGGATTTCTAAAAAAAAGGGTTTAAATTTGAGTTGGAATCGGGATTGTAGTCAATCGAGTAGTTGTTGAATTAGGGGTTAAAAGAGCCAACTTTTTGTTGATTGGGTGATAATGTGATATTATATTTTTGGCAAATGTTTTTTTTGGGACTAATATGGCTCGGATGATATGAGTATGTATGGTTTTGTACATGTGTTGGAGGTATGGTTGTTTAGAAACAAATTGCGTAGTATAATGGTTTTGCAATGTTAATCACTTAATTTATTATTGTTTAAATTCATGCGGTTTTATTTTCCAAATTGATATCATATCACTAATGGGTTGGGAAAAAAGGGGTTGGGAAGTAGTCAATCGGGATTTCTAAAAAAAAGGGTGGGTCTAAGGTAATTTAGCCTTCCATGGCAGGGACTCAGTGCAGGAAACAAAAAGCAGAAATATGAAGGGGAAAAAAAAAAAGAGAAGATGTTAACTCCAATAGAGGTACTACACTGCTACTGATAATGTATGTAATATTTACACATGCATATGTATGTATCGAAAAAGGCAACTGGTTAAATGAAATGAAAACACATAGCTTAAATGGAAAAGGGTTAAAATGGGTTAAGTAGATTGAGAGTTGTCAAAGTGTATAGTTTAAATGAAAACACATAGCTTAATATTTAACCAATAGAAATTGTAGATGGTTTTATGTTTTTGATTTTTAGATTTGGAAATACCAGACCTATGTTCCATCTTCATGGAGAAGGAAGATTTTTTTTGAACAGCAATGGAGAATGAAGATAGCTTTCAGGTTTGGGGCTATTTTTGTTTGTTTTATTCTAATAGGTATAGCACTTAATGACTTTGAATAGAGATATTGTGAATGTTATAGCACTTAATGACTTTGAAGTTCTGAACCACATAGTTCTCATTGTGAATCTATTACTTGCAAGGGGTTCATGGCATTCCCTTCCTGCTATCAAATGGGGGTGACAACAAAAAAGCTTCATAGGCAACGGGTAAGAAGAAAAGAGAACTGGTCAATTGGGTTGAAAGTTTGCGAAGGTATATCTTTGGTGCATAAAGTCTGCCTAAATTTTTAAAAAAAACTTATTATTGAAATAGTGGGTGTTGTAATCATATGTGATACACTAAATATTTACAGAAACTATTTTGGATATGGTGAGTTTTATTTTAAAATTAAATTCTTAAAATTTTTCCTTTTATATTTTCTTGAATATTGGATATGATTTCTGAATTATATTTAGTTTTTACATTTGGGTATTTAAATTATGAGTATCCAACTTATCTTTTAATTATCTTTTATTAATCACAGCTGTGAACCTAATTGTCGGACTGAAAAGGTTAGTATGCTTAGAAGCACAATTTGTTTTCATTTCTACCTGTTCTTTTTTTTTCCCCCATTAATTCAAGCGGTTACTAAATTTGGTTTTCAGTTGGGCAAGTGGAGCTCTTGATCCCAAAAGCAATCCATCAAATGATATAGTAACATCTTTTAAAAGATGAATGCTTTTTATAATGAGAAAAAGTAACAATGATTTTTTGATTATGTGGTTATCAATTGAGGGGTTGTGACATAATTGTATGTATTTGATGCAGAGAACAACAAGGATTCAGTATGTGAAAACACACTATTTGTATAACACACTATTTGTATGCTTGTCATAAAATCCCCTATTAAACAATTTATGATGTCCTGCTTAATACTCTCATGTTGCTATGGAAGGGAGAAATCAATGTTACAGATATCTTATTTGATGTATATCATTTTCCAGCTATTTATGTATTGTTATTTGAAATGAATATAGGAATCCATGGCTGAAATGGAAGGAAGGGTGACACATAATGTATTGGAAGTGTGTGCTCAAGTCCATATTAACGATAAAGTTGTGTTTACTTCCATAAAGCCACTGCCGTAATTTGGAGGTATTCCGCTAAGTCGATGCCTTCTTTGTGTGAAAGAAACCGGAGCAGTGTTAATTTCTGCAAGAAATTTAAGGTGTACTAATTATTTATTGAATAATAAGTATTAGATAAAAATAGATTCAAGCCTAAAGATTCAATCTTTAACAACACCCACATCAAACCAACATCTCAGATCTATAAAGTTTGCAACTTTATCAAAACCCATATGTTTTTAGTTATTTGGGCCAAAACCCACTGCACATATTGCTAAATGTTCATCAGAAAATAGTTAAGTGGCAATCCAGATGTTGAAGATGACAAAAAGTCAACAAACAAGACTCTGCAACTTGCTATTGTGTTTGGATTTTTTTCAATATTTATAATAAGAAAGCTTTGAATATATTTCTGTATCCATGGTTACTTGCTTTTGTTTTTTGTAAATATAGAAGATCCGAATGGGTTTATATAGAGGTGGTAATTCTAACCCGTTTACTTTTGAGATGGATTCATCTATGTCTTAAAACTTATTTTGTTTAATAAAAGAAAGGTGATAAAAGAAAGGTGATTGTATTCAGAAGTTGGTGTTCGTAGGTGGCAGAGTTTTTATACAAGCTAATCCTACTTATATTTACTATCAACTTATATGGTTCATTTCTATTTCTTTCAATCCAGATGGGCACTTGAGATATAGGATTTCATTTGGGTTGAAGGTCTTTATATGCAGACACTTGAGGTATTCATGATTGTATAGTATAAAGGTGATTGTATTCACAAGTTGGTGTTCGTAGGTGGCAGAGTTTTTATACAAGTTAATCCACTTATATTTACTATCAACTTAAACGTTCTGATTGTAATATGGGATATACACTAAAAGTCTTGTAAAGTGTAATCCTTTTGAGTATGTCAATAGTGCCTTTGATTATAGTGAGTCATCATTTAATAAGACTTACCGTCTAAATTTTCTATAACCGACCCGTGTCGGGACACGGGTTTTACATCTAGTTACTAGTAAATAGGTTACCTTTTTATGGATTTAACCCTTATTTATAGTAAGTGTTACATTTTAAATATTGAAAAAGTCTAAAATAACCATAACTTCTTTTTTCAGAACGACATATTTCGAACAACAACTACTACGGGGTAGACACGAGTGTCTTAACCGTGTCCCGGCTACCGCAGAGTAGCATCCTCAGGAAACACCCCACAATGTGTGTCATTCCAATAAGTCAAACTCACAATCTTATGAGCTAGTGTCATTGGTTAACACCCAATAGAAACTTTCCATAAACTTTTGGTCAAACTTTCCGATCTACGTAATTACCACATTTAATAATCAACTTAATTTTAATAACCATTTGTATTTCTTGCTAATTTAAATTTACTTAAAACATTATATGTTAATTATGTAACATAACATGAGTTTTTGATTGACTTTTATACGTCATATTCTCTGTCCCTCACTTCTGTCAACCTCGATAATGACTATTGAAATAAAAACCAAATACGATTAAAAATAAATCACCGTTGAAAATAAAAAAATTTACAAAATATGCATATTCCGTTGCATTGTACGGATATCCTACTAGATGTCAAATAAAATCTTATACCTGTAAGTACATTGATCTTGGATGTTAGATTGCTTGTATCCCTGCACAGATTCCTTATTCCAATCCTATTTTTCATACAGAATAATATTTAGGTGCTATATATGACACCAATATATAAAATATAATACAAAAATAAATACCTGAACAAATAAACGAGTATCCCAATCCAAATGAGAAGTGTGATTAATATTGCACTTAAGAAGGTCAGCCGTAACAGGGGAGACACTAGGATTTCCCTTCCAATAAGCATAGGGTACCCTGTCATTCCATTTTACTCTCTTGTTTCCTTCTGCAATGTCCTTCAATGTAATGTCCCATGGCTTTTGATTTGTTTCTGGCCTGTATATTGCAACACAATTGAATTAAAATATTATCGTGTAACATCCACAAGTTATACTATTTTAATTAATTTATCTTCATTTGTACATTATTATTAGTTTTTATAGCCATATAAAATACATGTGCATCCTCAATTGCGTACAATTTACGATCAAAATTGCCAATGTATATTTCACTTTGTATACAGTTGTGTTATGTATTTTTTTTTTTATATACAATCAAATGTAATAATCAATTTTATCCAATTTTTTATTCATATAACCTTTTTCATTATTTTTAAACTTCAAGATGAATGAAAAATGATGGAGAAAAAGAACGATGACAAAAATAAAAATGATTATTAGATTGGTTTGTACAAACAACGTTGAAAGAAAAATAAAATAATGGAAAAATGGTAGAAAAAAAGTTCACCCATAAAATAGTGACATGTCGCCGGATAAATGAATACTTGCCACAATTTTTCTAAATTCTGGTCAAAAGTATATATATAATTCAAAAAATCAAAGTACATATAGATCGGAATATATATATATATATATACTAGCACGGTATCCGCGCAATGCGGCGGCAGTGGCGGCGGCGGTGTGGTGGTCGCGGCGACCGGTGGTGATGGCGGCGACTGATGGTGGTGGTGGCGGTGTCGAGTGGTGTATGTAATTGATGTTAAGGGGTTAGTGGAGATATATTAGAAGATAAAGGATTGATAATGTAATTTAATCATTAAGGGCAATTTAGACAATTTACAATGAGAACTTTCAACAAGGGGATGTATTCTTTATAAGCTAGTATATATATATATATATATATATAGACACAACTATGTATAAAGTAAAAAACTTGATTATGTATATGTTACAACTTTTTAATATTAAAGTTTTGCAGTGATATTGAGAATTATTTATTTAAAATAACAACAAATATTTTTATTTTTTATCTTAAAATTGTAGTTTTGAAAACCGGACAGGACCGACAGATCCGACCACGAAATGGTGGGTCGGCCGGTTATTGTAACCCTTTTGGTTGATTTCGAAATAAGTACCCAAAAATGGGTTGCTTAGCTAGCTAGGATTCTAACCCGGGCTGCATGGCTATAGGGAAAACGTGTTTGCCGCTAGGAGGTCATTTAATAATAACTAACTGGCTAACTAAAATATTAATCAAAAAATTCACCCGGGCTAAGAATCAAACGCCTGACCTCAAGATACACAGGAATGAGGAAAGCCAACTGATCTAAAAGTTGATTTGTGTTATTTTTCAACATATGTTTCATATATACCGTTAAGTATTTTTATTCTTTTAAATATTAAATATAATGGACCAGTTTTTACGGGCCGTTTGGTCCGTGAACCGTTCATTACGCCGGTTTGATATCATGTCCGTTCTAAAAACATTGCTTAAAATATTGTTCACCAGTGATTCTAGGAGGCCCAAAAGACTTTCTAATTAATCATTTTAATATCTTAGGAGGCCCAAAGAAGAAAGAACTTTCTAGTTGACCGTTTAACCCGTGTTCCTACTTCCTCGTGAACCATTTTGCAACAGAACCATTTTTATCTCATTTTACTTTATTTCCGTTTGAGCCAAAATTTTACAATTACACGTTGGCACAAAATGCCATTTAGGCGTTTTCTTGTTACATAGTTGCGACTAGTTCAAAAGAAACAAAAACTCGAAGTACACTAATCTCGTGACATTAACATAAATTATCTCGAAATATTTTTAGAAGTATACCGTTATTTTAGATAAATATTAATAATATAAAATCGAGTTTTTAAGATTACCAATTAGGAAATACCGATATCAAGAACATGTTCATATAGTGTACATATATGTTTGGCGGTGCTACAACCAATGTTTTAAATACTAGTATTTTGGTCATACCAAATACCGGCTAAGTACCCGGTACCGGTATTACCGGTATTACCGGTAGGGTATTTTATTTTTTATTTTTTTATTTTTATAAAAATGCTACTAAACTTGTTACAATCTAACAAAAAATAGTCAAAAATAATACCAAATAGGAATTTCATAACAAAATATAAGTTTTAAAGTTCACAAACAACAAAAAATAACATTAAAGTATCATAAAAAAAATTTAAAAAAAATTTCAAAAAAATTTCAAAAAAAAAGATACCGGGTCATACCGGTGGTATGCAACAGTGAAAATTCCGGAAAAATACCGGGGTTAGTTGTACCGGCCGACCGACCGGTACCGGTAATACCGGGTAGTACCGGCCGGTACGTACCGGTATTTAAAACATTGTATTTTAGCTAGTATTTACAATCTATGTCGGAAATGAATCCAAAAGTCAAACATGGAATCACAAAGAAAAACAATAAAGTATTCCATATGCATGCCAATCAATTTGACATCTTGCTTCTGATTAGACTTATTTTTTTCTTCTTCATTTTCGTAAAAGGATACGATGTAACTTCTGAGATTTGATAATAACTTCAAGGGCTGCTATTAATTCGTATGCTGATTATAACCGCGAAGTCAAGTTCAATATGAAATTGACAAAATTAAATTATGTTATTCATGCGTTCTTGATGTAATATTTTCAAAGAATATATCATTTCTCTTGTTAAATAATCTAGATGTGTGTTCTGAAAAAGATTGACTCATTTACACATTTATTAATTATATTACTCATAAGATAAGAAAAGGTAGACTGTCATTCAACATTAATTCTTTTATAAGAAGAAAAATAGAAAAACATTCCGCATCCAATTATAAAAATGTATAGCACGGTACTCGCGCAATGCGGCGGCGGTGGTGGCGGCGACGTTCTGGTGGTGGCGGCGACTGGTTGTGATGACGGCGACTATTGGTGGTGGCGGCGACGTCGAGTGGT
>JAOXNX010050853.1:1274-12459 GCA_028566075.1 Solidago caesia | reverse complement strand
TATGGCTGAAGGTGTTTGCTCCAAATCTTTTCCAAAACCTTATGAGGTTGTTACCCGATTCAATGCTTCTGGCTATGATCATTACAAGGTTGAAACTTGCTGCTTTATACTTCTCAATGTGATATGTTTGTTATAGTGTATTAAATAAAATCAATTTAATAACTTGAATTATTTATAGTTTAATTTTCTTGATAAGTTTTTGAAAAGACGGTTAACATTTGAAACCGACAACAGAAATTCTAACAAACAGAAAATGAGTACTGCGTTGTAAAATATTCGTCACTGCATCTCGCGCGTTATAAATTGTTGTCCTTGCGTCGCGCGGGTACTAGACTAGTAATAGTTAATAACTCATATATAACGTGGATACTGATATTATATAATTTAATTTGATATATAGTATTATTTTGGGATACAAATCGTTAGGATCTGCAAAACGTCATAAAAGGAGAAAAGAATGACACAATAGTTATATCTAAAGTGCGGGCTTTAGTAAGTTTGTTTAGAGAAAGTCTTGATGGATTTGGATTGATAGGTTATTTGAAACGATAAAAAAAATAATTCATCATTCATAAGTATCAATATTTTTTACATTCAAAAATGTCGAAGATAATGACACCTTCTTAAAAGCCATGTTGTTTTTGTAAAACAAATTAGATACTTTTATAGGGCTATCTCTCAATCTTTAACCTTTTATAAAGCATTTAGGTCCGACTTTTGTCTATTTCTGAAAGTATGTTAATGAAATGTCAAAGAGCTTCATTATTGATAAAGCTTACTGCTAAGCTTTTCTCGGTCTCACATCGCAAACGGGATTTTGATGTATCTTACAACACATCTCGATATTGTTGTTTTCTAATAATGTGTTAGGAATACAAAGCACTAAATCAAAACTTCGCCATTGGAATTTTATCTCTTCGGCACAAGCTATATGAGATTGTTTGATTAAAATAGTTTTGAATCAAGGTTTATTGGATATTTGTTTGATCCGATCAAAGCACAATCACAAACAAGTTAGTTTTTCACAAAAGGTGACACTACAAATTTCATGGAGATCAAGTAATCATTAACAACTACATCGTCAAACTATGAAGATGGTCGAGAGTATGCATGATCAACACACCCAAAGAAGAATGTGGTCACAAGACTAGCAAATAAAATTCAACAGTACCGTTTGAAGATGAACATACTACAACTTAGTATGTATTGGCTTGAAATGTGTATATAGCTCAAGCTCAAACAAGGATATATTCAATCTCGACACATGATTAACAAGACGGTGGCATAATCAATGTTCATCAAATACGGAGCAATATTTGGCAGATTATTGAGCATTTCTATATAAGATCGACATTCGATGTTTTAAAGACGGATATCGAAATGAGGGGGAGTATTATATGCATTGCACTCTTTTTTCCTTCATCGAGTTTTTATCCCAATGGGTTTTTCTTGGTAAGGTTTTTAATGAGATAGCAAACACCATATTGTAGGTGTATAATAAACGGTGAACATTTAAGGGGGAGTATTGTAAAATATTATTATGGTGGATATTCACCTTCCATATTAGAGTCTTTGTATTCTTTAGAACTTTCTATTTTATTGCCTATAAATAACATAAGAGAAATGATAAAGATACCACACAAAATGATAAATATACCATAATGTACAAACTTTACAGCATACTGTATAAATATATGATACATAGTTGTGGTAGCTTCATTGATTATTGTGGTACCAATATCAGCTCCCTATATATAAAGCCTTGTTGTAACCTTAAATGTGATCTCTCATTAGTAAATTTCCTCTCATTCTCGCCAAATTCTTCTTCTCTTTATCTTCTATATTATAATAGAACTTAATATATTAAGTCAATTTTCATGTTTCTTTTTTACTTAATAAACAAAAATAACCGTCACTTACCTATTTTTTACTTAATTATACACACAGTATTTATGCATTCAGCCACTTGCCACTTAATACACTCTGTACTTAATAACTAAAAAAATAAACAGGACAGTCTTTTTGGTTGAAATTTAAGTTTCAACAATATATAAGATGTTATGCATGATGTACAATCAAATAAAGTCATATTATCTCTTTTTTTTTTTGTAACATCTTTTTAATCATTAATATGTAATTATATTTGGCTCAATATTTACTTATAACATCCATATAACCATTAATATGGACTTAATACATCTATAATTAATTTTAGGTCAATATTTATTTTAAATATGAAAAAATGACAAAATGTAATTAGCTACTTTAATTGCATTTGATAGAAGCCGTTTGCATATTGTAAAATAAAATGATAATTTTTATAAAACTATCAAATATTTAGTTGATATAAAATATAAAATAAAACAAATGTTTGCTTTTATTTAAGACATCTCTCAAATTATAAAAGGGATTGGAGTAGAATTTCCATTCCACCTATCCGCACCCTATCTCGTTGAAATTTAGATATGTGAGCCCGGAAACACATTTTCCTCAAATGCTTTATAATGTAATATAAATATAAATTGTGTTATTTAATTTTTTAAAGATTCAGAATTTCACATATAAGAAATTGAACTTTGGGTAAATCCAAAACCATCTAAATTTCCTATATTAAACTCAATGTCTTACATAATGAATACAAAATACAAAATATCTCGTATAACATTTTGCATACATTAAACAAAGGTGTCACAACCTTATATGTCATCAAGAAATTTTTTTTATTTAGGTTATAAATACATAAATTAGATTTGTAGTAGGATAAACAATTACGAAAATTTATAATTATTTAACTAAAATATATAATACGAAAACTTATAATTAATTAACTAAATATATAATACGAAAACTTAAAACATATAGTATGTAACAAGTGTTAAATGATTTATAATGTGATAAATGCATAATATAGAAACAAACTTTGATCACATTACTATTAACGAATATAATCTACCAAAATTATCATTATTAAAAATCAACTCTTATTTACCTCTTAACAAACTCTTTTTCTATTATGGACCTGTTCGACGTCCGCAAGACGTTGGGGCAAGGGGGGATGGTGGGGAAAACAAAAATTTAATAAAAAGTATTACTTGATAAAAAGAATTTCTGATAGAAATTTTATAAAAAAAAGTATAATTTATAAACACTTTTATCTCTTGTTAAAAATTAAAAAAGAACCTTTAAAAAAAAGAAATTTAATAAAAATTTAATAAAATTTTCTAACCCTTCTAATACCTCATATATAAATACTTTTATCCCTAAAAAACACACTTTCTCCAACCCTAACCATTACCAGCCGCCCCCCACCCCCTTATCTACCAATCTCAAAAAAAGAAACACATATTCCCTCCCAACCCTAACCCCACAGCCGCCTCCTCCCCTCTTATAGCACTCTCCGGCCGGCGAAGTTTTAAATCCAAAATATATAGCGGCGGTTCAAGAGGCAGAAGTAGCGGCGGTTGTTTATTTAATTGGTGGTGGTCGGAGGTCGGAGGTTCATCCTGCGGCCACAGTAAAAATCCCACCCTCCGCCCCTTTCTCTTCTCCCTTTTCACAATCACGGCCATTGCCGCCCTTCTTTTTCTCCCTCTTCTTAGATCCGGCGGTTGGCTGTGGAAAGAATTATAGATAAAGCATTTGCCGGCGGTTACATATATACGTATATGAATATATATATATATAGAGATATAGATAAAGCTTTTGCTGGAAAATAGTTGACTCGTACCTCGCGGGATCTTGCTGGATTGGCCGGAAAATGAATTCGCCGAAAAATGGACCTCACGACCTCTCTCTGTTTGTATGTGTTCGTGTGTAAGTGTAAGTGTATGGTGAAATAAATTTATGTTTGTATGAGTGTTTGACGGAATAGATTTCTATTTGTATGTGTGTTTGCTGCATGGAACTTCGCCGGAATTATTTTCTTCTTGCCGGATAGATTTCTGTTTTTTTTTCTTATTGTTATTATTGTGTTCTTGCCGGAATTATTTTATTCTTGCCGGATAGATTTCTATCTTTTCGCCGGAATTATTTGTCTTTGTGAAAAAGATTAAAAGTCTTCATTATTTATGGTGTATGTTTTGAAGTGATTAGTTAACTCTCAACTATAATTTTTAATTTACCTTCCTAACTGTATTTTATTGTTTCAAAACTCTAATTAATTTAATTTTTTCTTCCTAACTGCATTTTAGTGTTTCAAAGTTGCATTAGACAACTAAAACCTTTTAAGTCATCTTCCTAACTGCATTTCAAGATTGCAATTAAGTATTTTTCTCTTTTTAAACAAATTTGTGTTTTCTAAAATTTTTAATGTATAAAATCTGATAAAACTTTATTTGTAAATATAAAATAAAGTTGATTGACAAAACTTTGGTTATTAGTAATTTTATTTAACAAATAATTATAAATAATAGAAAATAAGATGTTGTCATGGATTTTTTTTTTAATCACTTGAAAAGTAGAGAAAAGCTGGAATTGACATACAAAATAGACAAAAAGTCTGACATTGTGTCAGCTTTAAAAAAAGAAAAAAAAAAAATTTTTTTTTTGTAGCTTTAGTAGAACCCATACAAAATATGTGTGTGTTTGGTATGGAATGATGTATATAGTATGCAAAATATGTCTCTCTCTCCTGTCTCCAGTGTTTACTCCTTTCCAGCTATGTGTTAGCTGTCCAACATAAATTGGAGTAATATATTATATTAAATATGGCAAAGTTCAAAAAGTCAAAGTTTCTTTCATTGAAACTTGAAAAAACCGATCTATTTATCCAACCATAATTATGTTAGCCTTTGAAAAAAACCATAGTTATGTTAAATTAAATACTGTAGATATATTCCATCCTATTAAACAATATATTTTGGTCACCAACCCAATGAAATCAACAGCTCACTTAGTCACTTTCTTCCCCATATTCCATCTACATTCTCTTTCTTCCACTCTTATTATCAAAAGCCATGGAAGTAACTACTAGTTCCTTGCATCTCAAATGAAATCTTATATATATGTCCAACACCAGAAACACAAACCATCTCAAAAGCCATGGAATAACAGATTTACAAGGTATTATACAAGAATACATTGTATTATATATCTACAGAAAACGAAACATATATATACACTATATATTTGGGTTTTCGGGTTAAACTAGTTTTTCCCGGGTTTCGGACCGGACCGACCCGAAACCCGAAAAGTCAAAAAACAGGACCCGAGGACCTGACCGTATAAGTCTTGATCGGGTCGGGTTCGGTCGAGCCTCGGTCGGGTCTCGGGTTTCCGAGCTAGAAGCTCATCCCTAGTCAAACTCCTTTTAATACATTTAAGTTACAGTTATTTTCACAGATGGTCCTTGTGGTTTTACCAAAATAATAATGGTGGTCCTTCCATTTTCAAAATTACATTGATGATCCTTTAATGGGTCCTCTATTCCCGTTGAAGACATGGACGGGGACGTAATGTAACATCCTAAATCTTTATTTCATATGATTGTCGGCGAATTTTGCCTTTCACTTTATTTATAACTCGCAAATAATTTATTACTCTCAATTATTTTATAACTCGCAAATATTTTATAACTCGCAAATAATTTATTAACTCGCAATTATTTTATAATTCGCAAATTTTTATAGCTCGCAAATATTTTTTAACTCGCAATTATTTTATATCTCGCAAATATTTTATAACTTTGCAAATATTTTATAACTCACAATTATCCTATAATTCGCAAATATTTGATAACTAGCAAGTATGTTAAAACTCGCAAGGGCTTATTTTGGATGAAACTCGTAGAATAATTTGGTTAGTCAACCTTGTAAACCTTTGGTCAAGCTAAGTTAAAACTTAGACGTTTTTTAACTAAATTAATGGCATTTTTTAAGATACTAACACCTTTAAAAACTTATCTATTTGTTATAGCTTTGATACTTATGGATATTCTACTCGTTATTATTGACATATAAGAAAATTATATATCATCTTCTTTATCATCTTCTCATTCTCTCAAGTAATAATACAATAAAACCATCATGTTATTTTTTTATTTAACCTCTTCAAACTAAACCAATAGATGACAGACTCTTTTATATTTTAGCACAACTTAGAGATGGATCTATCACCTAAGTTTAACACATAAAAAAGATATGGTTAAAAAATGTTGTGAGGATATCACTACCCAAAAGAACGAACTACCAATTTATCAATGAATCGAAACAACGCAAAGAAGCACTATATCCGAACTCCAAAGTTATACGGAGCATTTCCTATTTAGTTATGAGATAGTAGGTATTGAACTCTTAAATGTGGCATCTGCATTTGCATTTGCCTTAATTCTCAACATGAACCACTATCTAATGATGTACTAGATATACTAATTTCATTCACAATAAGGGAACTAACATTTTAGGAGGGGAAAAATACCAAATCCCATGGTTCGACTTGCGACGTGGTCAAACCCTGTAATTAGGTTGGTTATTCTGTTAAAACCCAAAAAACCGTGACTAAAATGTGGTATCGAGTTTCAAGTTTCGTATTTGACTACCCGAGTTTGAGCTGGTTTGTATGTACAAAACTAAATGAAAAAAGAAAACAAGTTCAAAGGGTGCAGTTGTTTTTATTCTTAACTCATTGTTAGCATGACGATGTTTCTATCGTTTCAAGTTGTTATAGATTATTTGCTTTACTTACATACGAAACAAACGTACTATATATAACCCAGTCTGATACTCTAGCTATCCATCCAACAATTAGCAACCTCCTGTTCACGATGTTCGTCAACCCTTTCTGATGTTTATCCTCCAAAAATCACAGTCCCAGAATAGCAAACTCGTGTCAAGTAATCCTTCAGTGACACCTCATGGCTTCCATGGAGCTGGCGGTGGTGGTGGAGTTGGAAACATGGGTGGCACTGCAGAAAACATTGTGTTCTTATCAATCTTAGTTGTTCTTTCACCAGATAAGGCCACCAGGGCTGCAACCAAACCGGCATTGCCAGCAATCGTGGGCTCCGTGTAATTATAATTGGTCCGCACATCATGAAATCCATCATGCTTGTCTGGCCCGGCAACCATAGCTCCAATAATAGTATTAGGATTGGGTTTTTTGGAGTCTCTCCACTTGTATCCTCCTTTACAGTTGTACTTAATCTTGTTCTTCGGAATCGACGCCCCTCTATGGTGTACGTGTTTCGGGTAATGCTTCCCGAAACCCACAACATAACTCATCTTTCTCGGGTTCTTGCCAAGAATATAGTCAATCTGCACAATGAAATAAATACAAGATTTAACTAGTTAAGTTAGAAACCTTCAAGAGTAAGAACAAAATGTCTAGAGATGGCAAATGATAGTCTAGAAAATGGCTTTGATCAAATCACTGGCATCATAATCAACACATTAAATTAAATAGTTATACATATAAGAAAAAAGATCTTTCAAAATTAAGAGAAGTGTTTACGGTTCAACCCAACCCACAACTTTCGATAGTGTTCCCAACCAGCCCATCCTACCATCACTAGTTACATGATTGAAGAGTCTGTCATAGCATACCTGAGTCTCAGCAAACCGACGTAGCACATCAGTTGAGTAAAAATTTGGTCCACAATACCACCCAGGAGTGTCTGCAGCATCAAGATAATCACTAAACAGGGTGGCTAAAAAGGCAGCATTAGCAACATACTGAAGGGGTTGCGGTCTTCCATGATTTAATTGGATCAAACCTCCTGCAAAACCACATTAAAACTTTAGCATTACATCCGCAAGAGAAGAATACAGATTTAGATTTGGTGATTTTACAACCTCTCGTCCGGTTAAAACTTGTAAAGTACGGCAAGTATGAACACATGATTATACTCGTCTGGTTATGAAATGTCTTTAGTGTTTGTTCATATGGATAACCAGGACTCAGAAATAATCTCAATCGAGTCAGTAACACCTACAAAACAGAAGTATTTCTCAATAAGAAAATCAGTTGCAACACAACACATAACCTGAGTTAGTGTTTTGAAGTGTTTCTGCTATTTGAAGTCACAATACATATTTGTAAGCAGATTTTGAAACTTTAATACTTAAGAAACTTATTGATAAAATAGCCAAAATAGACCTTCTACAATGTTGAAGCATTCCTTGAAATATGACCAAAAATTCTATTAACTATAATAAAAGCTTATTACAGAATTATAAGTTAACAAATGTCGAGATATAATTATATAAATAATTGTATAGAATTCCACTACTAATATTACTTAACAATTAATACTATCATTAACAATGGGTATTGGGCTATATAAAGTAATCTCAATGTTTCTTCAATAATAAACAATTATTTCACCGTAGATAATAACAACCAGAATCATTTCACATGAACATTAAACACTGGTAATGAAAGTGTAAATTAGAAGTGCACCCGAGTCGAGCTTTTCTCGAGTGACTTGAGCTCGAGCCCGAGGCCTAAATTCAAGCTCGAAATACTTAATGAGCCGAGCTCGAGCTTTTAGTGGCCTGGCTCAAGTGGTTATCAAGCCTTTCAGCTTAGGTATATTATCGAGCTTATCGAGCTTTTGAAGGTCATGAAAGCATTTTACTGAAGTATTTGTCATATTTGAACTTTAGTTACAAATGTCCACTACTCTACTCTTTATGATTTATGTTAATATTAGACTTGAGTTTAAGAATGTTAGCATTGGAAGTTTGAAATGATTTTATTTTTGGGGTTATAATTTTTAACTTATGATATTTTTTGAAAAAAAGTAAGTATATTATAGAGCTTTTCGTGCCGAGCTAGAGCTGTATTCGAACAGTAATTGAGCCGAGCTCGAGCGTGCATACCGATAGCTCGTCAAGGTATCGAGCCTACTCAAGTTTTATTGAGCCGAGCTCGAGCTTGATAGGTCTCGAGCTCGGCTCGGTTAAAGCCCTAGGCTGAATAGTATGGTAAAGTTCATAATATTTTATGAAGTCGCAACTAGTAGAAGGTTCAGAACTTACTTGTGCTCCAGTAAGCTTATTATCCCAACTAAGTACACCATAATCTGGTCCTCCCCAAAATGCACCAGCATGCTTGGCTAGTGTCGGGTGACTAGCCAGGTAAAGATACGACTGATTTCCGGTTGCATAATACATCCAAGCTCCTCCCCATACAAACTCATCCCAATACATACTTGAATTGTAAAAAGTTGCAGCATCTGCATTACCCGCACTATAGGAGCCGCGTTGGTTTCTAGCAAACTTCCAAAGGGTTTCAGCACCATGGACCAGTTTCTTAGAGTAAACCTTGTTGTCCTTGAAAACAATGGATGCAGAAGCTAAAGCAGCAGCCATTTCAGCAGCAAGGTCTGAGCAACTAGAGCATACAGTCACCTGTCGTGCATAATCTATGTCCTCAGGTCGCATCCAACATGTATGATCATTGGGATTACTTGGACCTCCAGATGTATCACCTGTCCCAACCTGTTAAAACCCCAAAAAAACATCATGCTTTTTTAATTTTACACTTCCCACTTATAATGCAACTGAAAGAAGATGAAGAAGTACTTTAAAAGAGTCCAAATAAGATTATAAAAATAAACTTGTTAAAATAATAATAGAACAATGAAAGAGGTTTTACGCACTTGAGAACACTTTGGGTGACTATTTACCCATTTCATCTTTGGGATAAATTACAGCTAACGGTGACAGAAATAAACTCATTGAGAAACACATCAGCACAGGTGAGGGTGGGAGATTAACCCGCCAACTATTTTTTTATTTGTTTCTACTTCCTAAAATTTCAGAAATAATTTTGTGAAATCATACATGATTAAATGACAATATTACTAAGATAAATAAATCAACTTATGGTGACTTTCAACCAACTTGACCTGTTTTGGTTTCAACTAAAATTCTATAGTATACCCATTTGACCGGTTTAAGATCATATATTAACTCAAATCAACCCATTTCAAAGTAAAATGAGTGAAATTGCCACATCTAAATACAACCCAAATAGCGATCATTTTAGGAGATTGGGTCATAATGCCATCTATAACTTCAATAAGGCCAACCTGAGCAACGAGTTGACTGATGGTATCAGCCGTAGAATTGAAAGTCTTCAGAAAGTAATCAGTGCCCCATTTAATGATTTCCCGAACATGGGCTAGCTCTCCAGCAGCTTCATATTTAGCACTGTATTCAATTACACTCCAACTCAACATAGTCATTGCAAAAGCTTTAGGAAAATGGAACTTTATTGCATCACCGGCATCATAATACCCACCCACTAGATCTTTGAGTACAGCACCTGATTTGTCCGACTTTCCATCGTTTAAACAGGAATTACCTCTCCATGAAACATTATTATGCCTAGCGAGCTTTCCGGCTGTAAGAAATGATGATGAAAAATGGAAAAGAAGTGTCAAAATAAGATGAGTTATTCATAAACAAACTTCAATGCGTGTTTTCAAGCTGATTATCAAACTTTCACGATTAGTACAAGCATTAATCAGTTTCTAATGCTAAGATGGTGCAAGGGTTAAGAGAAAAGTCTACTTATGGTAGAAAGCGTAGAAAGAATTCAGTTGTTGATATGTGTTCGATGCACCCTGTTTATACCTTCACGTACCAAATTACACATTGCTGCAAAACAATTGGTGTATCAAGGTGTAAAAGAGGTGCATTAAACAGGTGTCGGTACTAAAATCCTTTCTACCATACTACCATAGAAAGACTTTTCTCCTGAACCTCACATAAAAATAACCCGTTACTGATTATTTTATGTAGATTTAGATAAACAATTTGATATCACACATCTCACAAGATATACTATCCTTTATTCACAAGAATTCCTATTTTCACACAATATCATTTACTAACTTTAAAAGCAAAGACAGTTTGCTTTAAAAAAACTCAAAAAGTTTATTATCTAACTACATTTACTTGAAATGATCATTCAATTATAACTATTAAAAACCGCATATTCAGTTAATCACAATTTAAAACACACACACATCCAAACACAACCATATTCAGTAATGTTATAGTAATTATTAATGCTATGTTAAGTTGCCTTTGTTTAATAAGTTCGTCCTATTTTAAATTGGTAATGAAAACGACATTATTTTTCTTTGTGAGCAGTCATATACATACATACATAGCTTCATCCTTCTCAATCAAATTCATTACTAATACAACCAAACATATAAATTTGATGTAAACATCTC
>JAOXNX010050783.1:0-12467 GCA_028566075.1 Solidago caesia | reverse complement strand
GATAAGACGCTTGTGAGAGCTGGGTAGCTAGCTAAGTCGGGCTAGAGAATGAAGACCTTAGTTACCCTTAAAGACGACATTAGTTTTAATGATCTTATCCATTAATGATTTATGATATGTTACGAGAATATGTAATTAATAGTGATGTATCGGATTTCATTTGATTATTGTTATGATATGAATTAGTAACGCCCAAAGTTTTAGTAAAAGTAACTTTGTTTTAAGTTACATATGTTGGACCTAAAGCTTTCGCAATGTTTATTCACCGATTGGTGAAAAGTTTTTGAAATCCGGTATTTTTAAAGTTGGGTGTTACATTATCTATATTCTGTAATACTCTATCAATACTTAAAATACCTATAATACACATTTTAATTTATTACTTATACTTTTATTATTCATTTAGTCAAATTTCCCTTATTATGTAATTACCTTATTTAAATATCAATTAATAATAAACAAATTTAATTCATCAAAACATTATCTTTTATACTATTACACCACTTACGAAACTGCGACAACCACTATTAAAATTCAGATGTTCGGAACCGCCACATTGCGCGGATAGTTCCTAAAAAAACTGTTATGTGTATTTTTATAAGACATTATGTTTTGTAATATCTAATAATGCATTATCCTAGTTGATAGATACTCACATAAATTGATCTGGTAGGTCTCATTATTTTTTTAAACAACATTACTATTATTAATTAAATCTCCGACAAGTCGTTAGAAAATAAATAAACAATTACATGAGAAAGTTAGGACTACAAGTCCAGTATGTTCACGGTATATGGATCTTCATATTCCTGCTAGAAATCCATAAAAACGAAACAGAAACAATCAAATGAAAAGCTTCTATACTAGAGCTACTATCCTCAGAAAAATACTATTGCATTTTTGTGTTTCCAAAATGACCACCACCAAACATAACAAATTGCTTCAATGATCATCTTATATAAAGATCGGACATCTAAAGCTTTTATCCAATCCAACACCACGTGCATTATTCCATCCGGGATTGGTACCTGCAGCCAACCCGAAATCAAAATTCGTAACTCATTATTCAATTCGCAGGTCCCAAATAGATGGAGAGCATCTTCCAATCTGGACGTACACAAGCTACAATCAAAATTCGTAACTCAATATTAAATTCGCAGGTCTCATTATATAATTTCTTTTTTCTTAGTGATTCCATAATCAACTAATTTGATTTTGTAACCTTTTGCATTAAATTTAGGAAACCATGTTGTATGATAACATAACTTTCAGAATTGATGTCTCATTTCAAGGAAATATATCCTTCAATGTGACTTCTTATTATTGTTATAATTTGTTGAAGGGTCTTGTTAAATACAGTTTTAAGGTCTTGTAGTTAAGGTGCATAAAATAGTTGTATACTTACCATAAAATTTAAAGGGTGAACTTTTGATATGAAAGGTATAACTTTTTTGTGTACGTTAACTATAGCCCTAGTATTTAGCATTTTTTTTTTTTGTTGAAATATAAAACTATGCGCACACAAATCTTTTTAAATGTTCATATTTTTTTATTTAATTTTTTTTAGAACGGCAAAATATTATGAATAAAATCATTTAGCAAAGTACTAGATGAAAGTACATTACAATTACACTATCTAGGAACTCGACAAAATAACAACCGAATCTAGATACATCTTGAGGTTTGAACTGCGAGGTAAGCAAAAAGGATCAAAAAACTCGTGCCAATTATGAGACGAGACACGAGAAAAACCTTCACCACCAGAGGCCGAGCCACCGTTTTTCACTCTGTGGCTTTTTTTTATTTAATGTTACTACGGTTATGGCACTGAATTGCTAAAAAATTTTAACACACTATCGATATAGTTTAGCATAGACGAATACCCGCACGATGCGGAGGATTTTAATTTTGAAGACGCTTTTTTATTGGTGTTGGTTAACCTTACTAAAACCATATCATTTGAAATAAATTTTGATGTATAGTAAATATATAAATAAAAAAAACACGTTTTTTGCCACAATCTTCGAACATGTCAGAAATTAAACATAGGAAATATGTATTTGAAATAACTTATCTTATTAATTACTTACCTTATATAGAAATTCTTAAAATTTTTATATTTTAAGACATAGGCCATATGTATTTTAAATTAGTTAAATATTAGAAACACCTATTTACTATTAGAAAAGGAAAAAAAAAATAGAGAGAGAGAACGCCCTGTCCTCGGAACCACATTAGATCCCTATCATCCCACCCTGTAAGGGTTATGATGCTGGTAAAATACCTTTACTTAATACTCACATGATTTTGGTATCCCTAAGTATCGAACTCACGTCTCTCAATTTAACACATGTGACCCCGCATTGCATTGGTAACGGGTACCACTCCATCTATTGATGGATTAGTACACTTATTTACTATTTATTGATATTGATATATAACTCAACTAGCTTATTGCCCGCGTAATACGCGGTGATTAAAACAAGAAATTTATATATTAAGATAGTGAGGTTTTTAAAATGTAAAAATTATAAATGTTAACATATGCACTCAAGCACTCACATATATATTATGTAAAGATTAGTAAAATATTTGAAATTTTTATAGTTAGACATGTTTTATTTTGAATCTACACATTAACTTGTAAATAAGTATTATTACGAACTTTTGAACCGCAATATATTACCATTTTTATTAGAAAGGAAAAATATGAATAAAATAAAATAAAACATAAACAAAAATTAAATCTTATCAAGAACATTTTTAACCATGGTTAATAGGATGATTTACAACCATTCAAATGAGTAATCGAAAACATATGAGACATATTGCATCAATAAAAAAGAAAAATCATACAATCTATTATTTTGAAATTTAAAAGCAATATACCTAATGCCATGAAGAATTTTGAAAGTTTCAATAAAACTTTGTGAAATTTTTTTGATAAGACTGATAATCAAATCTTAAATATAAAAACTAATAGCTTTCAGTCTTCTACATTCTATACTTCAATTGTATGTTAGTCAATGATCTTCTAGATTTTACGATCAATAAAATCGTATCAATTGTATTAAATTATTTCATTTCAATTACTTAATCGTTTCTTAAAAATTTTTATATGAAAAAATTAATACTAACAGAAATTCGAAATTCAAATAATAAACAGACTTAAATGAAGGGTTTGTAAATAAAACGATTAAAAGTTGGAGGATTAAATGTGTTATTGACTAATTATTAGATTATGACATCATTTTTTTGATCTAAGGGTCAAAAATTCATAATTAAAAGTCATCTAACGGTTCAAATTCTTTCATTGGTGATTTAAGGATATTTGAATTCGAGTATCTTACACTCTTTTGAGACTTTCATTTCACCTTGCCACTAAGTTATTATTGGAGATAGTTTATAGTTAAACTAAAAAAAAAAAGGTTAATTCACTTGTAACAAATAAAATAATTTTTTTGACAAAGTTATTCTTGCAATCTTTCTTATCAAAAGAAAAACCATAAAAGAAATGTAGGAGATACACAAGTAAATTCGTTCAAATATTGGCAATTGAATTGTACAATCGAATAGGGTAAAAGTTCTAATGCAAATGAATAAACATAACAAATTTAACTTTTGAAAGGTGTATTTAATGCATTTTTTATTTATAAAGAATTGATAACCTTCCATAATTATATTATTAAATCATGAATTTAAATAAAATAAAAATATTTATAACCGTTCCATAATTATATCATGAATTTAAATAAAATAGAAATATTTATGACATCATCAAAATAATCCAATGGTTCTAAATTACATCACTAATTTTAGTTCTAACAATAGAGATGGTGCGGCAGACGAGGCCTAGCTAGGGCTATCAATGGCTTAGCCTTTGCTAAATCTTGGAAGTTTTCCTTGAGATCAACATGTGGCTCTTTGATTGGCAACTTCCAGGTGAACCCTTGTACAAGTCTAGCCAGTAGCATTGTAGTTATCGTGGTACCCAACAACACTCCGGGGCACCCACGCCTACCAGTGCTAAATGATAACATGTGAAGATTATGGTCTGTTAACACCACTTCGTTATCACCATTCATGTGACGATCCGGGTTAAAAGTTAACGGGTCATCCCAAATCTTAGGGTTTCGTCCTAGCCCAATACGGCTTAGTATCACATGGCTACCCTTTGGTATAAAGTATCCTGCGATAGTAGTTTCTTCCAATGACACATGAGGGAGATTGAAAGGTGCAACAGGGTGCAATCGGAAAGCCTCCTTAACACATGCTTTGATATAATTAAGTTTAGGTATATCCGATTCTTCGACCAATCTATCTTTTCCTACAACATAATCAAGCTCTTGGATTGCTCTATCGAAAATCCTAGGCTGGTTCATCATTTCTGCCATTGCCCATTCGACCGCATTAGATGGATTATCAAATGTTGCTAACATAAGTTCCTGTAACACACCAATATTAATGGATAGTTCATAAAAAAGTATCTACATACAAATTTTGATGGTTATATAAGACACTAGTACTTGCGTTTATCTTACAAGGATTTGGGATTTTATTTGATGAGCAGATAGTCGAGGATTTTGAATGTTGATGAAAACATCAAGCAAGTCGTCTTCTTTTGTCCTAATTCCATCTTTCCATTGTTGTATCCTTTCATCAACCAAATAATCTTGATACTTTCTTGCAGTACGAATAGCATCCCTCATGATCTTTTCATGCCCATCAAGATCAGTTATCCATCTCATCCATGGGAAGTAGTCCGTCACACTAAAGGCATAAAGGTAGTTAAGAATCGTTAAAAGTGAACCAACATGCTCAATCTCTTCTTCACCAGGTCCACCATCTGCACTCCCTTTACCAAAATACCTACTCCCGAAGATGATCTTTCTTATGACGTTGCATGAGTACTGTTGCACCACGGTCCGTATGTTCACAACCCCATTGGTGGCGGCAATGTTAATATGGCATTGGTTGTAAATGTACCTGCAAGATGCACACATTTAGATATCAAAATGATAGATATAAAAGCATTTAATTCCTCTATATATGCATATACCTAAATTATGAATATTTAATATTATAGTAACAACCATTAAGTATATAACTATTTAATATTTAATTGTAATTTCGATCATCACTTTATTCTGGACAAAGCTATGACCCACTATATCAAAGTTTTCGGATTTTTATTTTTGTTTCATTTTCAAAACTGGGTTAAATTTTTAAATATCCCTAGCAGTTTTAAACATTTCATACAAGAAGTTTGATACGATATACCCCTTCGAGTATACGAAGAGATACACATGCAAAGCCTTGTTACGAAGGCCAGAGCTACGGAAAAGTGGATCATAATCCTTTCCTAAATAGTTGAAATTCATATCCCAAAATATAAGGGATTGATTAATAAAGTGATAAGCTACCAAAGGCAACTAAATCGGATAAACTATTATCTAAATATACTATAATCTTAGGAGAAGATAGGATATTATCTTCATCCTCAAGATAAGACCTCCCCATAAAAGGGGATAACCATACCACAAATCGGCATGACCAACATAGCCGAAAAACACACATATGCACCATTCTTAACTTGGCGTAAAAGGATTTCATCCTTACCTATGGGGAATCGCCAATAAACCTTAAACCAAACTTACCCAATCACGTCACGGCCATCTTAGCATAAACGCGGTTTGGTGTTCAATCAATTGACGCCATCCGTGGACCAAAGCTTAACAGTTTCACGAAAACCCACTAATCATACCATTAAAAAGATTCACTAAACACGTTGATCGAAAAAGACATGGCCGATCATCAATATAACGCTTCAAAAAAGAACGCAAACCCAAGTTCGCTGTGAAAAAGAAAAGATCCAGAACAAAACGCTTTCCTTTCAAAAAGCGTGTATTTCCCTCTTCTAAGGGATCTGCCGTCTGAAGACCCGATGGTAATCCAAGCCATGGTGTTTAACACAAGGGTACATCGGGTCTACATTGACGGCGGTAGCGAATGTGACATTATTTACGAGCATTGTTTCTTACAACTACCACAAGCAATAAAAGTTAGAATGACACCACCTCAAACGCCATTAATAGGGTTTGCAGGTGAGCGTGTGAACCCTTTGGGAGAAATAGATCTAGATGTAACCATTGGAACTCACCCTTATGAAAGAACTGAAACCCTGGATTTCATAGTAGTAAGGTCTCCATCCCCTTACAATATCCTTCTGGGAAGACCAGCGATGCGCCGAATGGAGATGATAGTCTCCACGATACAATCTCTCTTGTCAAATACCAGACGCCTATCGGAGTAAGCACTATCCGGTCTGATTTTAAAACATCGAAGCAGATCCATGGAATAAAGAAGTCCAAAGAAAACACAGAAGCGTCCCCGAAGCACAAAGCACCCTCCGAACATGGTGAAAAGATCATTGTTAATCCAGCCTTCTTAGAACAACCAATAACAATTGGGAAGCAACTTCCCGAGGAAATCAAAAAGAAGTTCAAGAGGCTACTGCAGCAAAACATTGATGTGTTTGCTTGGGAATATTAAGATATGACGGGGGTACCGCGTGTGATCTCCGTTAATGGAGAAGACTTTGTCACCGAACATAGACTTAATAAACGAAAACACATGTCCCCACTTCATGGCCTATCAGCTAAAAGGGACGAAGCTGCTTGCAAAGAAGTAAACGAACTATTAAAGGCCGGTATCATACGAAGATCCATTTAACCTATTTGGGTCGCAAACCCAGTAATGGTAAGAAAGGGATGTGCGTTGACTTCACTAATATTAATAAAGCATGTCCGAAAGACTGCTACCTTTTACCTGAAATCGACTGGAAAGTCGAATCGCTAGCAAGCTATAAACTTAAATGCTTTTTAGATGCTTACAAAGGCTATCATCAAATACAAATGGCAGAAGAAGATGAAGACAAGACCGCATTCTATACCAGCAAAGGGACATTCTGCTATCGTAAAATCCCTTTCGGACTAAAAAATGTCATAGCCACTTATCAGCGGTTAGTTGACAAAGCCTTTTACAAGCAAATAGGCCGTAATTTGGAAGCCTATGTAGATGATATGGTAATAAAAAGCAGAACCGAATAAGCATTGCTATGAGATATTCAAGAGACTTTCAACACTCTTCGCTCAATTGGTATGAAGTTAAATCCCAAGAAGTGCTCCTTCGGCGTAGAAAAAGGTAAGTTCTTGGGGTATTACATCACCAACAAAGGGATTCAGGCGAACCCTTCGAAGGTAGATAAGCTGTCACAAATGTCACCCTCAAAGACTATCAAGGAAGTACAAAGCCTGAATGGGAAGCTTGCAGCATTGAGTCGATTCCTATCACGAGGAGTAGATAAACAATTTTCGTTTTTCAAGACACTCAAGGGATGTCTAGATAAGAAAGATTTTGTATGGACGAAGGAGGCTGACGACACTTTTTAACAAATGAAGAATCATATAGCTCAGCTGCCCGTGCTTACTTCTCCTCAACCTGGGGAGACTCTCTTCATGTACTTAGCGGCTTCTCCAGAATGTGTTAGCGCGGTCCTTCTGGCTGACCGAGATCGAAAACAAATCCCTATATAATTCGTCAGTAGAGTCCTACAAGGATCAGAAATCAATTACCCGGAGCTCGAGAAATTGACTTTGGCACTAGTGCATGCTGCCCGAAGGCTCCGAAGGTACTTCCAAACCCATCTAATTATTGTGTTAACTAACAAACCTGTTAAACAGATCTTGTTACGACCAGAGAAATCTGGGAGGGTAGCAAAATGGGCCATAGAACTCGGAGAACATGACATAGAGTTCAGGGTGCGACATTCCATCAAAGGATAAGTACTCGCAGATTTTATCGCAGAAACTCAAGAAATAGATAATCCAGTGCAGAGTTGTACCTCACTCAGAATAACCGAACCGGTAGAATCAGATATTTGGAAAACTATATATTGACGGAGCTTCAAGCTCTAAGGGCTCTGGTGCCAGAATAAGACTAGTCAGTCCTGAGGGAAAAGAGTTCACTTATGAGCTGAAACTTGAGTTCGACACTACCAATAGTGAAGCAGAATATGAAGTCTTGCTAGCTGGATTAAGGCTTGCAAAAGAGATGAAAATCAGGGATATACAAGCCTTCGTGGATTCACAATTAGCCGCTTACCAAGTCAGAGGAGAATACGAAGCCAAGCAAGATACTACTAAATGCTACCTTACAAAAACAAAGGAGCTTATAGAGTGCTTCAGACGCTTTACTATAGATCATATCCATCGAAACTAGAATAAACAAGATGACGCCCTAAGTAAGCTAGCTGCTCTGACCTTCGAACACCTAGGTAAAAAGGTGTCAGTTGAAGTCTAATCAAATCGGTCTATTGATGAGAAACAAGTGGCAGATCTGGTAGTCTATAAAAAGATAACTAGATGACTCCCATAACTAAATATCTAACGAGCAGAATCCTACCAGAGAACACAGTAGAGGCCAGGAAAATCCGAATCAAAGCTCCGCAATACAAACTCATAGACGGTCAGCTCTATAAGAGATCCTTTACCACCCCATGGCCAAGATGCATTGGCCCAAAACAGATAAAAGTAGTGTTACAAAAAAAACGCATGAAGGTATCTGCGGAGCGCACGCAGGCCCAAGGTCTTCAGTGGCAAAGATAATGCGAATAGGGTACTACTGACCAACTATGCATCAAGACGCCTCATCGTACATCCAAAAATGTGAAGCATGCCAGATTCATTCAAATGTGCCCAGGCTACCTAAACAAGACATGATCCTAGTAACTTCTGCTTGGCCGTTTGTTCAGTGGGGAATTGACCTTGTCGGACCTCTCCCGGAGGCCCCCAGAAAAGTAAAATTCTTGGTAGTAGCCGTTGATTACTTTACAAAGTGGGTGGAAGCTAAACCTCTAGCACTAACCACTAGAAAGAAGATTGAGCAGTTTGTATGGGAGTACATCATATGCCAATTCGGTATCCCTCAAACCATCGTATCAGACAATGGGAAGCAATTTGCAGAAGGTACCTTCCCAAAGTTCTGCGAGCAACTAAAGATCAAACAATCCTTTACATCCGTGTACCATCCTCAAAGAAACGGACAAGTGGAGATGACAAATCGCGACATTGTTAAAGGAATGGAAAAACGATTGGGCAACAAACAAAAAGTTTTGGTAGATGAACTATCTTTTGTCTTATGGGCTCATCGTACAACCCCATAGAGTAACAATGAAGAGACCCATTTCAGTCTAGCCTTCGGAACAGAGGCAGTTCTTCCAGCAAAAATCCAAGTTTCCACCTGCCGAACAGCTAATTTAGATTATGATCGCAACAATAAAGAGCTAAGGATCAACCTCGACTTATTAGAAGAACGAAGGGATATCGCCGCCATAAGAAAGGCGACATACAAGCAAAGGATCGAGAAATATTATAATAAATGCACCAACCCTACTTCTTTCAAAGTCGGGGACTATGTGCTCAGGCTAAATAGCGCGAGCAAGGTGGAGTATCAAGGAAAGATGGGGACAACTTGGGAAGGACCATATAGAGTGCAATATGCCTATGGCAACCGAGCGTATAAACTCGCGACACTGGATGGCGAACCAGTGGACCTCACTTGGAACAGTGCAAACCTCCGTAAATTTAATTTTGATCAACAATTATGATGTTTTTTGAACATAGATTGATTACATTATCAATCATTATTACTCGGTGAAGGGTCGCTCCCTATCACTTTGTCTTTTACCCACGTACGTATTTCTCTATCTTAAAGACGTGCAACCATTAGTTCAATGTATGCCTAGGGGACGTCCGCATAACATACAACTAGATTCATATGTGAGAGCACAAACAAAATCTCCACAGCGAAGCGCACAAGCTTAATGATAAGACGAAGGAACAACCTCCGTAAAAATAACGCAAAGGAATAACCTCTATTAATAACACACAGGAACAACCTTCGTATCTAATACGAAGGCATAAGCTCCAAAAATACACCTCTATGCATTGCACAAGTACACAAAACAATAAAATATACATGAGGGGCAACATCCCTGAAGGACAACCCTTCAAAGCCAATGGCTAAAGCCCCCTGCAACAATACAAGCACAATATGGTGACTGACATAAATCACCAACACATATGACCCTTCTTGACAAAAGTTCATTAAGGTGAACAAATCAAAAGATTCAACTAGCAACAATATATACAAAAAAAAAGAAGAAAACTACTAGCCTTCCTATTACAAAGGGACAAACGCCCTACCTAGAGTTGGACCCATCCACATCATCTGGGACTAGGTCGTCCACCCTCACATTGGAACTCGCGGCTAACTCCACAAGCCTTTTCCCAGCATCAGGATTGGCGATGGTAGTCTGATAAACATGAGGAATAACCTCTGTCAACAAACGCTCCACTTTTTCCACCAAAGCCCCAATTCTCAGATCCCTAATAATCGCCTCATCAAGCTTCTTTTTCCTTCCTGAACGGAGAGCAGCCAAGTGAGTCTCGCTGTCCGCCAACCGATGTCGTGTCTCTGACATTTCCTTATGGAGACCCTCTATGACGACATTCGCCTCCCCCAACAGACCCTTCACATACTTCACTTTAATGCGCAACCTACAAACCAAGGGGGTTTTCTCAAGTTCCCCCACATGTGCAAGCGCCGTCTCCTTCATCTCTTTGTTTTCCCGGCGGAGCCGCGCCCACTCTTTTCCAGTTTGCCTGTAGATAGCCAGATCTACCTCTTCATCGGAGTCAGAATCGGTAAAAATGACCGGACGGACGGACGGACCGTTTGGCGAATCTTTTTTGCCGCCTTCCAACCACGTCCACCGTCGGCTCCTTACCTCTTGACGATCCTCCCACCGGAGTCTCCATACTGGTACCAGGCGCACTTCCGCCATGAGCGGTTTGAGTTTTCCCTTTTATACGCGCCATTACAACGAGCAGATAAAATGGCGAAAATACGATGATAAAACGGCGAAAATACGATGAAGAAACAGTGAAGAAACGATGAAGAACAGAGGAAGAAAATATGATCGGTGAAAAGAAAAATGAACGACGGTTGCCCCCACTTTTCCTTTCAAAAAATGACCCCCTTCATAATTTAGATTTTTTCACTTTTTACCCATACTTTCTAAACAAAAAAATAACCCTGCTTATGGAAGTCTAACATCACGCCCTTCGTAGTCCCTAATCTTAGACTGGGGGCTTAATAGTTAATGATATACCCCTTCGAGTATACGAAGTGATACACATGCGAAGCCTTATTACAAAGGCCGGAGCTATGGAAAAGTGGATCATAATCCTTTCTAAATACTCAAAATTCATATCCCAAAATATAAGGGATTGATTAATAATGTGATAAGCTACCAAAGGCAACTAATTCGGATAAACTATTATCTAGATATATTATAATCTTAGGAGAAGATAGGAGATTATCTTCATCCTCAAGATAAGACCTCCCCATAAAAGGGGATAACATACCACAAATCGGCATGACCAACATAGCCGAAAAACACACATACGCACCATTCTTAACTTGGCGTAAAAGGATTTCATCCTTATCTGCGGGGAATCGCCAATAAACCTTAAACCAAACTTACCCAATCCTGTCACGACCATCTTAGCATAGACGCGGTTTGATGTTCAATCAGATACTAATTCAAATAATACTTGCCCTCAATTTTATTTTTAAAAGTAGAAATAATAGTTTTATTAATCTGGCTAGCTAAAGCTGTTTGGATATTTTTACGAATTTAAATAATAACAAAAATAAAACAAAATCATAGATTAAAAACCATGTTGTTGGTTTAAATCTTAGATAATCCAAACCATTAGAAATAGTTAAGTAAAGCATGCAGCTATATCACTAAAACAATTGGATATGTTGAATAATATATATATATTATATATATATATATATATATATAGTAGATGGATATTCGTGCAATCCGGCGGCGAAGGTGGTGACGGCGGTATGGTGGTGGTGGCGGCGTCGAGTAGTGTAGATAATAAATATAAATGTAATTGATGTAAAGGGGTAGTGTAGTTATTTTAGGAGTTAAGGGATAAATACTGTAAATAAATAGCGGTATTTTAGGTATATCAAGTGGAGATGTTTAAAATAGTAAATAAGGGTAAGGGACATTTTAGGTAGACCAAATCATCTTTTCAGAAATAGGGGTGGGTTGAAATGTTTTATATAGTACTAGATGGATGCCCCGCGCTGTACGATGGCGGCGGTGTGGTGGTGGCGGTGGCGGTGACGGGTGGTGGCGGTGGCGGTGCCGAGTAGTGTAAGTAATTGACGTAAAAGAGGTAGTATAGTCATTTTAAGAGTTAAAGGATACATTGTATAAATTAATTCATTAAGAATATTATATATATATATATATATATAGGGGAAAGCTTGGCTACTTGGTTATGTAGCCAAGTAGCTACATTTTTTAGGGTAAAAGGAGG
>JAOXNX010050756.1:0-12470 GCA_028566075.1 Solidago caesia | reverse complement strand
TATTATTAAATTAAAGATATATTAGATATAAAAGATAATAAGATATAAAATATAATAGAGTATAGAATATAATATATAATATATTAATGATAAAATAGGTAAATAAGAAATGTAATTAAAGATGAGAGAGAGGCGGGAAAAGAAGTGGCTCTGGTGGCTACAAAGTCTTCTTTAATATCCTGTTTTAGTATATATTGAGATGAATAATACTTACAACTCTAGTATTGAATCAAACAGATTAATATTACCACTTAATAGATGCTTATTATTACAATCAATAAATTTGGTCAAGAAGATTATGACCACTACAACAATATCTTGGCAATCCCCTTTCCAAGTTTAACCATCTTCTTAGATGTCCAGCTTTAGCCCTTCAATCTTTCTCAACCACTTTAATAAAAACACCTACAATTAACCAACTCAAATTAGACATTAGACGTTATTTTAACATCTCCCTTATGTTCAACCTTAAATTTATAAATCAAACCAAGATTTTTACATAAATACTCATGTTGCTTTGAACCAAAACTCTTAGTTAATAAATCTGCAACATTGCAACATTTAGCTCAGATTGAATTTTGTTGGTTTTAAGAATTCCTGTAGAAAACTTCTCTCTAGTAAAATACAAAATCAATCTCAAAATGCTTCATGAAATATAAGATTTGCAACATTCTATAAAGCAAATTTACTATCACAATATAGGTTCATTGGATTAAAGGTCTTAATTCCAACATCTTGCAAGAGGTTCAAAAGCCAAATAATCTCACAAGTTATTGCTGCCATAGCCCTATATTTTGCTTAAGCAGAGGTCTTAGCAACAATGTTTTGTTTTTTACTTTTCCAAGACACTAAAGTATTACCAAGGAAGACATCAAAGCCGATAAATGACTTTCTTGTAGTAAAACATCTACCCCCATCAGAATCAATATAACTAGTAAGCAACAAATCTTTACCTTTCTGAATGTGTAAATCATTACCAGGAGCATTCTTAAGATATCTCAGAATCCTAAGACCAATATAAAAATGGTCTTGAGTAGGAGGATGCATATAAACTTAGATAAATACTCAACTGCATCACTAATATCGGGTCTGGTTAAAGTTAACAAAATTAACTTACCAACAAGCTTTTTGTAAATAGTAATGTTATCAAGGAGATTAGAATAATTAGGTTTTATAGTCATATTTATCTCTAAAGGATTATGCACAGGTTTACATCCAAGAAGTCTAAAATCATTCAATAATTCCAAACAATATTTTCTTTGAGAAAAAGATAAGCCACTATTTGTTTCCAATACTTCTATTCCTAAAAAATACTTAAGCTTTCCCAAGTCTCTAATTTTAAAATTTGAAATCAAGAAAATCTTAAGTTTATCAATTTCATCCTTATTACTATCGGTTAACACAATGTCATCCACATAGACTAATACAGCAAAAAACTTATCATCCACACCTATAGTAAACAAAGAGTAATCAGATTTACTTTTCGTAGAATCAATTCCAACAATGCACCGGACAATTTTGAATTCCATTTCTAAGTGCCTATTTTAAACCGTAGAAAGACTTTTTGAACTTGCATGCGTACCATACTAGGTTGCACGGAAACGGATACGGCAACGGGAAACGGATACGATACGGGAACGGGAAACGGTAAAACTCAAAAATTCAAGATACGGGTACGGCAAAGATACGGCAATAAAAATATAAAAAAATAAAAAATATACTTACCAAAATATATTATCTCAATATATTAACCAAAATATTAAATGTTCACTAGTTTTGAGTCATAAAATCTAATAAATTTAACATAATACTTTACATATTAGTTAGTGGTTAAAAAATATATTGTTAGCTTTGTTACAGCTGTAAACCTCAACATGGTATATATTAATCAGTTAAAATTAATAATTAATATTAAATATCATAAAAATAAAAATATAGTATACACCCATCGAGAATCGAGATTGAGGCTTAATGCTTTATGCCTTGTCACTATCAATGTACTATAATTCTTTATTTTTCTCTTCTCTCTCCTGCTTCTTCAACTCGGAATATCACCACCACCGAATAAAATCACCACCACCATCTTCATCAGAGCAGAAAATCCTCAAATCTGATGCAAAAGGTGTACTTCTCCTTCTTTTGTTGACTTCATGTTTCAAGATCGAAAATATGTACAAAGATCTTGACTTTTTCGAGTTTCAAAATCGAAAATTTAATTTGAAACTTCATGGAAACTTGACTGAAACGTTTCGGTAAATATGGAAACTTCAAGGAAACATTTCGATGCGTTTCCGTTTCCAATGCGTCCCCGAAACGGGTACTGCTACCCCACAGCCGTTTCCGTGCTTCATAGGTACCATATCATCATCTTTAAGAAGATATCCTTAAGGAAGTTGCATATATACTTCTTCATTCAAATTACCATATAAGAAAGCATTATTCACCTCTAATTGATACGATTACCAATTATAGGTAAAAGCAATAGTAAGTAAACATCCAAAAGTTACCATTTTCATAACAGTGAAAATGTCTCATCAAAATTTATGCCTTCTTTTTGAGTAAATCCTTTTGCAACTAACCTTGCTTTGTATTTTTCACTCACCATTTAATTTATATTTAATTTTAAAATTCCATTTGCACACGGTTGGTTTTCTAGTAAGATGTAGTTAATTCCCAAACAGAGGCGAATCCAGGAAATTGGGTTGTCGGGGGAAAAAAATAGTTTGGCTTAAAAACTTGAGGGCGTTATGAAACAAAAGAATGATAATATACATAAATATGATATATCTACACTATATTTATTGGGTAGTGATATTCTCACAACACTTTTTAGCCATACACAACAAATGTACGTCTTTTACTGCATAGTGTATAACTATGTAAAACATAAATTGTAGTAGATGGCTAATTGGTGTTGTGGGAATATCGCTTCCCATATTTATTAGTCGTCGGGGCGGTTGCCCCGGTATTGTTTCTATTTAAAGCTTACATAAATATGATATATCTACACTATATCCAAGTATTGTTTCTATTTAAAGTTTTCATTTCCTCATTCATTACATTAACCCATTTTTTTTTTTATCATTTGTGGCCTCAGAAAAAAAGATGCACATTCAATGCTTTTATTCAAATTAGTAGAAAAACAATACAACCCATGATTCAAATGAAAGTAATTAACTACATTTTAAACTATATTTAACTTTTCTTTTCAGTTGCAAAATCATTTTGCCTTTTAGGAAGACTAGTATGCCAAGTAGACCTTCTAATGTTACCAAATTCATATGAGTATTCTTAGTATTTATAAAATTTTCCACAGAAGTAGGTTTTTGAATATTCACATCCATTAATAAACTTGCATACGCATGGTCACTTCTGGTAATCTTAGAAAGACTGCCAGGTGAGTGATGGAACCTATTGCCATTATTAGGATCACAATTTTTGTCTTCCTATTCATCATTGCAACAACCATCAATAGAATCATTCCCATAAAAACAAAAATATACTTATATAAATAATAATATATTCTTATATGAAATTTAACATCTCATGAAAATAGAAAAGATTTGCGTTCAAGGCTATAAAGTTTATATCTTTTCTTTAAATTTTAAAAACCAATTAAAACACATTTCTTAGCTTTTGAACTAAATTTGTCAGAAATATTCAATTTGGTTGCAAAGCATAAACATCCAAAAACTTTTAATTGTTTTAAAGTTGGTTTAAAACCGTACACCATTTCATAAGAAGTTTTTCCATTTGAAAAAGAAGGGATTCTATTAATAAGATATGTAGCAGTCCAAATACATTCACTCCACAAAAACAAAGGAATTCCTCCTTAAAACATAAGAGACCTAGCAACATTAAGAAGGTGTCTATGTTTCCTTTAAACAACCCCATTTTGTTAAGTGGTATAAGCACAAGAAGTTTGATGAACAATGCCCTCATTTGTGAGCAAACTTAACACTTGTTAAGTGGTATAAGCACAAGAAGTTTGATGAACAATGCCCTCATTTGTGAACAAACTTAACACTGTTTGATTGACAAATTCTCAACCATTATCACTTCTAATAATTTTAACTTTGACACCAAAATGAGTTTTCACCATATCAAGAAACAAAAGATAGATTATCAAGTACTTTAGATTTACTTCTCATCAAAAGAAAAAAAAGAGTCCAAACATCTAGTCAAATCATCTACAATAGTTAGAAAATATTTAAATCCTTCCTTTACTTGGAATTTTATAAGGACTCCAAACATCAAAACGAACAAGATCACCCAAAGCATTTGGTTTGTGTTCACTAAGAGAAAAAGGTTCCTTGGTTTGTTTTGCTTTGTGACATATACATCACAAAGAACCAAAGAATTATCATTCCAATGAAACTTCTTATGAAAAACAGACAAAGTTTGGCCAGCATGATGACCAAGCCTCATATGCCACAACAATTTAGATTCAAAAGGAACACTAGCAGAATTGCATACCACAAAAGAACACTACCAGTCCCCAAAAGTTTCTTTTGTAGTAAATCCTGTATATATAGAATTTAGACTCATCAAATCCAATGAACAATTTATTATCCCTAGTCACTTTATGAACAGACTTAAGATTCAAAGAATATTGGATACAACAAGGACATCAAACAAAATGACTCCATCTTTAAGATGCAAATTGCTTAACTTTTGAACACTAGCCCTAGTGCGATATGGGTTACCAATTTTTAAATGCAAATCAAAATATCGACAACAATAGTAAGATTATGTTCAATCAGAGTCATATATTGATTAGCCCTAAAATAAATAATCCATGAAACGATAGGATTAAAAATAAAACTATCAAAATTAAAAGAAGAATTGCTACACATAGGTATACCGGCATGCAGACCAGGTGAGGAAGACCTTGAATCAAGCAAGCTTGAGAACTTAGAAACTTGATCAGAAGTAAGAGAATGAGAAGTAGTAGAGCTAGTAGGAACAAAAGAAGTTTGACAAGAATTATGTTTAGAGGAAGAAAAAGAAGATTTATCAGTGATAACATGATTACTATTAAACTTAGTACGATATTGATTTGCAGGTCTTTGATAATCAAGTTGAAAACATATATCCACAGTGTGACCAATCTTATGATAATTAGTACACTTAAATTTAGAATTTGGGGGTCTTAAGATTCATTAATTAGTATCAAAAGTCCTTTTTAACTCAAAATTGTTATCAAATGTCTTTTTAAACTCAGAGTTCTAACTAGAACCCTTAAAGTTAGAATTTTTGTTAAAGCCGGTTTTTGCAACAAAAAGAAAAGTTTTACAAGAGCATCAAACAATTGAAAAAGCAGTTTACACAGAAGACAAAGGATCCCTAGTTAAGATAATGCTTCTAACAGACATATATACATCATCAAGACCCATTAAAACCTGCATAAGCTTAATCAAATCAGTATGCATTTGAATATCACTTGTAGTAGCACAAGTACAAGAAGGCAGTTTTACAAGAGCATCAAACTGCGTCCATATATAAGGAAGACAATATATGTTAATACTTAGAGACACTAGACCCACTTAGAGTTAAGGAATTCATTTTTTGATGTGAATTAAAAGTAACAGAACCGTCTAGTTTATCATAAGTATTTTTTAACTCTTGCCACACAACTGCAATATTCTTTGAAAATTGACCAAGATACAAGTCTTGAGACATACAACCGAGAATCCAAGTTAATATAACAGAATTACATCTTTCTCGTTGTCTAGCAAGATTCACATTATCGATAGATTTAACACATGTTCTATCTATAAACCCAAGTTTATTTATAGTTTCCGAAGCCAATTCCATAGCACGAGACCATACTTTATAATTAATTTTCTATTCCTAACAGTTGAAAACCAATTCAAAGAGTACTCGAAGTATCACTAGCATGCAAATATAGTGACCAGTACAACAATATTATGATATAGATAAAGAATATGATGGGAGAACAAAAAAGAGTATTGTGAATAATAAACGAATAATAAAACCCTAATTCTATATTCTATAATAGGGATTATATACAAGCAATAGTTTCATTCATAAATCATAACCCTGGACTTCAAATCTTGGCAGTCCTCACTCTAAGTTAACCATCTTCTAATTAAATGTCCAACTTTAGCCCTTGAATAAAAACACCTAAAGTTAACCAACTAAAAATTAGACATTATACTTTATAAGGATAAACTTGTATATTTTAACATAACATCACCCACTGAAATTGGGATTATGATACCAATTTTGTCATTACTCTTGTTAATAGTGTGTTAGTTCAGATCTTAAGTACGTTTTGACGTAGTTTTTAGTACCACTATATATTTGCACTAAACATATATGAAGGTAGTCATGATATTCATATCTTTTACCTGTTCTATGCCTTCCTACAGTGGTTATATGGCACCTGAATATGCCATGCACGGCCAGTTCTCAGTTAAGTCTGATGTCTTTAGCTTTGGAGTATTGGTATTAGAGATAGTAGCGGGTCAAAAGAATCAATGTTTTCGCAATGGAGATAACATCGAAGATCTTCTTAGCTTTGTAAGTATCCACATCATATCCTTCCTCCAACACCAAAATATCTGATATACATGATAACTTGAGGCATAACGTTTTTGTTGGAACTAATTATCACAACGTTCAATCTTTTTTCTAGTATATGCATCCTGAAAATGAACATGTTATTTCCTTATAGGCATGGAAAAGCTGGAAAAATGGGACGGGGTTGGATATAATCGATCCCACATTAAAGACAAGTTCAGGTTCATTGCAGAACATCATTAGATGTATTCACATAGGGTTATTGTGTGTTCAAGAAAATATTATAGATAGGCCAACCATGGCTTTGGTAGTCATGATGCTTCATAGCTCATCTATCACTCTTAGGGTACCATCAGAACCAGCATTTTTCACGAAGACGGATACGGATCCTGAATTGCCACTCCTTCAAGAGTATAGTTCTTCAACAGGGAGTAGTGATAAACTAAAACCAAGGCCAAGGTCATCTCAACTTTCATTAAATGATGTTTCTATGTCCGAAATCATTCCTAGATAGATATATCTAATAAAATACACTTACATTTGTTACTTCCCTTTTGTTGAATTTATTTAAAGTTCTTATTTAATGTTAAATGGTGAACCTAAATATGATAATTTGGATGTATTTTTGTATCATGAAGTAAATTTCTGTTCGTTTGAGTGAAATCAATGATGTAATGAAAAATTTTGCTTGATTAGTTGAAACTTACATGTTAGTTACAATGTAGATACACTTTTTGAAGGGCACCGAATAAGATTGGGTGGTTTGCAACGAAGTTGGAACCAGATGTATTTTTTAACTACTGGTAATGTAAATATATTACTCCAATAAGAAACGTGCTACCCAGAATCAAGCTAGAAGTACAGCACCAACTAGCTATTTTTTAAAACAGAACAGAGATATATCGAATCAGAAACATATATAGCCTACGCTGCTCAACTAGCTTATATATCCAACTAAGCTAGCTAGTTAAATCTAACCTTATAGGAAAGCCACAAGATCTGAGTTAATTTCCTGAACAATATCAAACATAATGAGGATTGGTCGTTTCTAAAACGCATTTCGTTTCTACCTTTTCATAAAAAGCATGACTCATAACTTAGTGTGTTAGTACGGGCGATATGTGAAAGGTATGATGTGCTAGATACACGAGATCTGCTAATAATTCAGCTCAAAGACATCATATAGGAGACTACATACTTTGGTAGTAATATTTATGCTTAATTACTTGTTGCAGCTGATGCTGGTAGTGATGTTGTCTTGTGTGTAAATTTTAACGAAGCTAACTACCTTGGTATATAATGTAGTGGGTTTGGTTCTTACTTAATAAAAACCAGTAGAAAAGTAAATTGTCTAAACATCTTGCTGGTCAAAAAGAGGGTGTTTACAGACTGGAACTGTTTCAGCAACTGAACTAGGAATGTCGTTCTTAACCTGCACAAGAATGTTGTTTGTTAATGTCGCAGGCAGAGGTGGCAAAGTGCATATTAAAATGGGTGGAGTAGGGTTAGGCGAAACCCACCAATGCCGTCTCCGAGAATAAAAAAAAAAAAAAATTGGAGGCCTGGCTTTGTAATATAAAATGGGCCCCTAAGTAGGTGAAAAACAAAATATAAAAACGTAATATTATGCCAATAAATGTTTTCGACAAAACTCTGAACAATCATCACAAACTGTAACTATCATCAAGGTCGTCTCCGAAAATGACAAAAAAAAAATAAAGCTCCTAATAGCAGTACTTGATAAATTATATAAAAATTTCAATGATAATAAATAAATGTGATAATCATAATTTAATAAAATGTTGTAACAAACTAATATAATGGCTCTTTTAAGGTTTTGCTTAGTGTTAAAAAGTTTAAAAGTGCCTTTGAGTTAGAGTATAGTCCAAATAAAAGGTATGAACAAGTTGTATTCCATTTACAAGCTAAGACTGTGTTAGAACGGGTGATTTGTCATCTATAGTTAAGCTTAAACACTTAAGTAGGATTTGGTACTATTTATTGAGTACAATTGTAAAATCCTTACAAGTTAAGTTTGGCAGTTTTGATCAACCTAATGCACTTGAAATGCAAATCTTTTACTCAATGACACATATGGAACAAGTAGATTATGCAACCATAATTTTTAATGATTTAGTTAGCCGGGTCAATATCAAGGAATTAACCATACCATATGGGAGAATTCTAGCCATCATGATTGAGATTTCTCTCAAGAATGACTATAGTTTAGCAACTAGTAAGACTATAACGGTAAAGGCTATAACTAACTCTATCTATAGTCCTAAGAAGGTCAAGCAGGAGTTACTCCCAGCTATAATGGCCTTCTTAGATGATTGCAGGAAAAAGGACAAATGGGAGGCCAAATCTGATTCAGAACAAACTCTATCTGAGCCTCAAGTTGAGGATAGGAGCACACAAGCTGACCTTGCTCAAGCTGATATAGATGCTCAACTTGACTTTCAAAGGGTTACAGGTACAACTGTTCCATCTCTTTCTCTTCCCCTTTCCCTACTACTTCTTCTATACAAATTGAGGGTCAAGAGTTGATCAAAACAACAACTACTCTAACCAAATCCTCACCAACTCCATCAAAAATACAATCTGCAACCCACCAACCCCCACTGCAAAGGTCTCTACACCTCTCAGTGTTTCTAAAAAGACAAAAAAAACCACCAAAGGGAAACCTGCTACAGCTCCAAAGAGGGACAATCTAAAAGTTTTATCAAAGTGTCTCAAGGTGTAGGCCAAGCTGAGGAACGTTCCAAAGCTGACCTGCACCTCAAGATGTCAAGCCGAAATCACCAAGCCCATCTACACTCTCCAAAAAGAGTGTAGACAAGACAAAGGGAAAACTTGTTTACTACCCAACCCTCTAAAAAGTGTGAAGGCATTGAAAGCGGACCTCCTCCCAAGGTCCTACTGAGTCTAAGCCTCAATCGTCATCATCATCCTCCAAAAAGGATGATGATATCCTTAAAGGGACAACTGAAATGGATCCAACCCATATCCAAATAAAGTCAGAGTCTTCACCAATCATTAAAAACCTTATACTCTGAGTCTGCACAAGCTGTCAATGCCCCTGCTATATCACAAGCTGCGGTACAGGCCTCTCATTCTGTCCCTATGGATTTTTTGGTGCAACAACACACCATTGATGAAGGGTTGCCATCTACCCTTAACATTACATCTTCATGATCTCTGTCTGCACTTGTTGAAAAACAAAGGGATGGTGTAGATTACATTACATTCTTTAAGGATGTCATGCTAGCCCCATGTGCAGCAATGGGAACCACTAGTGCTTCTCACGAAGCTGGTGAGAATGTAATCACTATATCTAGAAGTGATTCTTCATTTGATGCCTCATCTGCCCATCTATCCCCAAGGGATGATCTGATGGATGTAGATAGTGGAAGTGTTGATCAATATGATGATCAACAAATTCTCATTGTCACACTAAGGGTGAGCACGGGTCAAAACCCGTCCCGACCCGGACCAACCAAACCCGAAAACCGAAAGTGATGAAAATAGCAACCCGTGGACCGGACCGGTGTACCATACTTCGGGCTCGGGTCGGGTCGGGTTCGGGTCCAGGTTATCCGATTTGGACCGAAAATCTATTTGCTGGCTTAGAACATTATGGGTTGCTGTAAATTGACGGACATATAGACCTGTTCAGCTGGACATTTTTACATATAAGAATGGGGATGTAAAAAAACTCCACTAGAGGAAGGTGGAATTGGTGAGCTGGCAGTGGACTGTGGTAACAGAGAGTGGTTTCTGATGCCTTGCCGGTGCCAGAGTTTTCATTAGAATTCATTTGGAAGCTTTTTTTTAAGATAAGTGGGAAATGGATCTTCTATTGGAAGCTTTTTTTTAAGTCACGTGTTCTTTTTTGTCGTATTAAACTATTAATAGACTTTGAAAGCATCAATAATCAATTGTTTGTATTTTCTATTTAATATTTTTTAAAAGGGAATTGTATTGTCAACATCAATGAGCTGCATCCATATCACAAGAATACATATAGCCTTTAGGTATAGATCAATGAGCTGCATCCATATCACAAGAACGGTGGAAGGTGGCACCTTTAGCTCTTGATTTAATTCCAATCATCTAATTCTATATATTATCTCGGTCGGATTACTCAAAGAAACCACATTTCATACACAGTTTGGTCTTTTATGGGTTTTTCGGGTTTTGGATCGGACCGACCCGAACCCGATTTTTGGTATATTTGGGGACCAAGGACCGGACCGGAAATGGCTTGGGCGGCCGGGTCGGGCCGGGTTCGGTCGGGCCAATATTGGGTTTCGGGCCATTTTGATAACCCCTATGTCACACAACTTCAATCAACAACCACTTTGCACAACTAAGTTTAGAATATGTGCAACACATTAACCATGATAAAAAAAAATACCGTCACAAAGCGAGTGATAAGTATATTTTAATTTTTGAAGCTCACTAGTATTATTACTTGCGTTATCAAATGATATTGAAAAACCTTTTGTTCAATTTTTAAAGTAAGCCATAACATCTCTTAACATATAAAATAGATTTTGACCCGAGTGAGGATACTCAAAGTTTGAAAAGCAATCGTATGCTTCATTATTTGCCAAGTACTATGATCAATCCAATGCATCGTAACATAAATGTAAGAACCGGGCAAACCACGAGGAACGACCAAACATCCATTGTTAAATTTATACTAGTATTTAAGTTTTCAAACAATGTTACAAGTTCTTGTTTAGCAAATTTCCACATTTTCAAACAAGGTTGAAGATTTTCTTGAATGACCTTAGTTAATCGCGGGTTGCGGAAGTGGTTGAACGACAAAACATCTTGAATCACCAATTTCGCAAATGCTTCACGAGTACGTGCGCTCCGCCAAATACGCAAAAATACTTCCATCTCGACCCAACGACGATTGACCTTCTTCCGGAACGGTTTTTAGCAACTCACAATATTTCTCGAGATGGTTCCTCAATGTTGTGTTGGAATCTTTACCCATAAATTTTTCACATTTTTTACACCGAGCCTTAGTGTCTCCATCCGACATCTTACACAAATCGAAGTGTTGAAAGAGCTCTGGGTTTCTTTTTGTTTTTATTATTGCACCACCGTTGCCGCATTCGAAGAACCAACTCCGGTGGATTGCGAAGCGGAATTAGTAGCCATTTTTTTGAGCGTTTTTTTATATTTTTAGTGTTTTTTGGAGTGTTTAACTAAACCAAACTCAACCAACCTATTTATACAAGTTTTAGGATGACAAAATGGTTATTTTTGGAAGAAAAAAAAAACAGTCACAAACGGCTAGTAACGGTCAAAAGACCATTTCTAACGGTATAAAAAAAAAACTGGGTTCAAAACCGGTTTTTACGTATCCGGTTTCAAACCTGGTTCGAAGAACTTGATTTTGAACACGGTTCTAACGGTAATATGGGAAACCGGTTGCGAACCGCCAGGTTCAACAAAACCCGAACCGGTTTCTACAAAACCGGTTTTTGGTCAGGTCGGTTTTCGGTTTATCGGAACCGGTTTTTGGGAAACCGGTTTTTTCGCTCACGGTTACGTCAAGACAAAAGAAAAATGCCAAGCAAAATGAGGCTGTTGGAGTCCTTTTCGCCAGACCCAAAAAAAGAACAACACAAGTCTCCCAGAAATTCAAATAATCCAAAATGAATGTGTGTTGGGCTTGTAGAGTAATGCACGATCAAAAGTCAAACAAAAAACAAATGAAAATATGAAATTGAATGGGGAATGTGAATATTGTGTAGGGTAATGTGGGGTCGACTGGGTGGAGATGTGGTAAGCTAGTGGTTGACTTCGGTCAAAAAAGAAAATAAATGAAATGGGAATGTGGCTGCGTGCGTCCAGGAAGTCAAAGAAGGAAGGAATTTGTGCTTGTCAATTTTGGCCCAACAGGA
>JAOXNX010050740.1:0-12472 GCA_028566075.1 Solidago caesia | reverse complement strand
GTGTAGCTGTCGCAACATGGCTTCAGCTGAGACATCATCCAGCAGATTTTCCATCTTTAAAGATTCTGATCTTAGACTCTTGAGCCATAAGTCTACAGCCTTTTCTCTCGTGTGTTTCTTTTTGGCATCTTCGAGAACAGCTTGGATCTGATTGTATTCTTCTCCGAGAGCTAAAAGATCATTCTTGAGTCTCCGAAGTAGACCGTACTCTTGGATAGCTGCAGAAGTCAGTCTCCCCGACAACTCTTTCACAAGGCCTGAAATAAGAGCATCTGCCATATTTCTTTTTAGTAACCCACACCACACTACTTTATTTTATTTTTTTGGAGAAGATTTTGAAGATGATGACCAGGGAAAATGATAAAGTTTACCGCTAAAGGTAATCCTTTTTAGTACACACAATGAATGTATGGCTGGTGAGAGTCAAAGGAAATGTGGATAGAATACAACAACAACAACAACAACATTACCCAATCCCTACCGAAATGTGGATAGAATGTGGCTGCCAAATATCTAACTAGGTTTAAATACCCAAGGATTGAGTTTACACTTTTAGTCCCTCAATTCTTTAACTATGCTTCAAATGTTGCCATGCTAACAAAATGGTTGTGGCGGTTTCTTAATGAAAAATTGTTGATAAAGGGCATGTTTGGCAAGAGCTTTTCAAGAGGTTTTTGAGAGCTTTAATTTTTAATTTTGAACGTTAAGCTTCTATTGTATTAAAAGTTTTGTTTGGATACAACTAGCTTGAGCTTTTATTTGAAAGAAAAAGCTCCAAAAATGAAACGTTAGTTGAAGTAGCATTTTGAGAGCTTTTAGTTTCGATGAAGCTTTTAATTTTTAATTTTGATTGGAGCTTTTAATATCCACCTTTGTCATTTTGTACTCTTAAATTGCAGCTACAGCTACCATACCAAACACCTCTAAAAATTAAAAGCTTTAGCTAACATCTTTGCTAAAAGCTACAGGTTAACTTAGTACATAGGAACATCGACATTGATTCTTCAAGATGTCCAGTCTGTGATAATGCCATTAAGTCTGCTCTGCATCCATTCTGCTGCTGTTCTACCTCGGGTTTCACTCTGGAAGTTCATTATCAAATAGTGGGATGTTACTGCTCAGCCTCCCAAGACTCATCACTTGGGCTGACCAATTGAGTTTTAATGGCTCTAAACAGGCTCACTTTGATGTAGTTATACAAACTGCCTTATGGCTTATCTGGAGGAACCGAAACACCATATGTTTCAAGAACAAAGCAGCCAAATCTGAGAATCTCTTTGATGATATAGTTTTACTTTCTTTTAATTTGATACGCAATCGTCGTAAAGGTTGTAATTATAAAAATATATATTTCTTTTTCATCTGTAATATTAATTAATTCTTGATTCTTGATTAATCAATAAACTGTATACTAATGAAAAAACTAATAACCATTCATGGAAATAATCAATTTATTGTTAATTAAGTTGTATGCAAGTGATCTGAAACAGAGCCAAAACAGGCTAAACATGCCGATTAAGCAGTTGATGAGTCATGATTTCTTGACAGATGATGAAAAACGAGTTCTTGATAATGAAAAGGAGATTGAGGTTCGACTGGTGGGGCCAATGCTGCAAATGTACAAGGAGATTGAGGTTCTTGTATTTTTTTTATAATTTTTTATAATTTTTTTTTTTTTTTAGATCCCTGTCAACAAAGATGTAGAACTATTAAACAACCTCAATATACTCTCTTTTTTATATTTACCAAAAAATAAAAAAAGTAAAAAAATTGACTTCCACCATTTATTGGACCAATAATAATAATAATTGTAAGTATTACATGGTTCCAAAATAAATTTAGAAGGGTGACTTCCTAATTGAATTCAGAGATTTCTCACACACTTTAATCCCATACGTAACACCACTTCATTATTTTCTAGGTTTAATTGTTGCTGAGCATAGATGAACTGAACTAACCTCATCGTTAAGCAGCGGTGATGGATTGGCTGGAGGTATCGCTGGTGATGGATTGACTGCCATAGAGAGTGAAGTCAAAAGTGTATAATAGATAATAAGAACACCGTTCCTTAACTAATTATTTAACAAGACATTTATATTTTTTTTATGGAACAATATGTTATTAAGCAATGATAATTGATTATACACTTTTTTTTTATTGATTTATAATGAAATTTTGACGGATCAATGTGTTATTAAACAATGATAATTAGTTATACATTATATTATTTTTATGAACTTATAATGTATTAAAGTGAAGTTTTTATTATTTTCACTCTCTTATTTTAAAGGTGTTCTTATTAAAAGGTTCACGTTTTAGATAATTAAATATAGATATAGATTAGAGAGTTGGTGTTGGTGTCGACGGCGGCGGGATGGATGAAGGGTGGGTATAGATATACAAAAGGTAGCAAAGGTAGCAATAATAGGAGTAGTTTAGATATTTTATTAAAGAAAAATGATATATCATCTTAAAAATACTCTAATAATCTTCTTAATAACTTGATTATATAACAAGTGTAATCCACTAATTTTATTTCTCAATTTTAATCAAGTTGATAAGAGGATTATTAGGCTAACTTTTTCGAAGCATATATCATTTTCCTTTTTTAAAAACCTTAAAAGGAACTAAATGTTTTACTAAGGTATTATAGATTGTGTGATAATTTTTTGAACTAACAAATTTAACTAGGAAAATAGCCTAAAGGATATATACCACCTATATTAATTCTGACTAGAAATCGTATCCGTATAATGTGTGGCGATAAATGACTTTTTAATTATTAGTTTGTAAATTTTAGTTATGACACCCTATAAGAGGTGACGGCGAACAACAAAGGCGACCACCGACTCTGACTTTGGATTGTCTAAAACACAAGTATATATATTGTATTTACTAGACTCGTACTCACGCGATGTGGAGGCGATGGTGGTAGTGGCGGTGATGTGGTGGTGGCAACAACGAGTGGTGGTGGCAGCGACGGGTGGAGGGGCCGCCGGTATAATTATTGATGTATAAGAGGGTAATATGGTTATTTTAGGAGGTGGAGGATAGATGTTGTAAATTATTTCATTAAATGTAGTTTTTGGTAGACCAAGTATATTAGGTGATAGTTATGTTAATGTATAGGGGCAATTTAGGTAAAAGGGGTTTTTGATAAATGGGGGGGACTAAACTCTTACTCACGCGATGCTGAGACGATGGTGGTAGTGGCGGCGATGTGGTGGTGGCAACAATGAGTGGTGGTGGCAGCGACGGGTGGCGGGGGGCGGCGATATAATTATTGATGTATAAGGGGGTAATATAGTTATTTTAGGAGTTGGAGGATAGATGTTGTAAATTATTTCATTAAAAGTAGTTTTTGAGTTGGAGAATAGATGTTGTAAATTATTTCATTAAATGTAGTTTTTGATAGACCATGTAGGTGATAGTTATGTTAATGTATAGGGGTAATTTAGCTAGAAGGGTTTTTTTTATAAATAGAGGGTGGGGTCATTTGCTTTATATAGTACTAAATTAGGGTTCCGTGTCAACACATGAACACCTTAAAATAATTATCGTATAAGTATGTTTCATATTTAGTTAACATTGTATAGTTAAAAGAAAAAATTCTTTTAAAAGTATGAACATACAATCAATAACACAAATATTCTTTAATGTGGAAGTTCACAATGGAACTATGAACACGAGTACACTAGTAATACAACTCGAAGAAATGAACGTTCATTGAAACTAAAAAGCAACTTCCACATGATCGTAACTCACTATCGCAGGAATCGCGACTGCAATTAGCACGTGCAACAAGCCGTTGAATCCCTAGGTGATCCCTAGTGGACGAGTGTTGTCTCGTGAGGGTTTACAATGAATATACCCACAAAATTCATCTAACTAAAATTAAAACCAACTAAAACTAAAGTTTATTACATACATATCGTGTCTCGTCATTTAAGTGGGAAGTTTATAATGTCTTGAGCCATACATAATTACAGTTTCCAAGCAACAGTTTATTCATCTTCAAATTCGGAGTCAGACCTGGCTGAAGCAAAGTTTAATGAAGTTTGTTAGCTTCCACAATAAAATAACTTGTATTACAACTAATTGCTACAATTATTATTATTATTATTATTATTATTATTATTTTTTATTATTTATTATTATTATTATTATTATTATTATTATTTGAGTATATCACTACAAGAGTGTTTCCTACCTACCTCTTCTATTACGCATACAATGGTTAATCATAAATCAACTGGTACCGCCACCATGTGACCACATAGGCCCACAAGATGAAGACTACAAGGTCGCAGGTTCAAACCTTGCCAAAGGCAAGTGGAGAAAATATATCTTGTGCTCCATGTGTGAGGATGGTGCTTCAGCGGGCATGAGTTCTATGCAGTATGCGCTCTGGGTACCAAAACGGTAATGGGACTAGGGGCGCCACCCATTTACTTTTTTCTTTTCTTTTTTTTAAGCCTACAATGGTAGTTTCAACGTTTGGTTTCCCAAAGGGAAAAACCAAGTATCTAATCATAACTTTATAAATTAATACCAATATCACACCAAGTTTAGCCATTTTTCTAGTTAATTCAAAATCACCTAACTAGTTCAAAAAAAAAAGCAACCTAAAATATATAAATATATCATTTATGAACTATCACTACTAAAAAACTCAGTATCAACGACCCCAAATTTCGTAGGAAATTCGTAGGTGAAAGCTTTCAACGACAAATTTCCGACGAAAAATGTTTGTCGGAAAAACCCTCGTAGGAAACATTTTCCAACCAATTTTTCCGACGAATTTTTTGATTTCTAACCACTTTTTTCGTCGGAAATCCGTTGCTAGATAATTTCTGAATTTAGTTAAAAATCATTAAAAACTACCAATTAGTGACAAATATTTCGACGGAAATTTGTAACAAATATTATTGTATATTACCGATGAATACCCGACAAAAATTTACTATTTAAATTTTCCAACGAATGTTTGTCTAAAATATATTTTTATAATTATTATTAACTTATAATATATATATATATATATATATATCCAAACATGTGGAATACAATTATACAAAGCATCCAATATATTCAAAATATCACAAAAAATGTCTTCAGTGTATTGAACAATCCAAAATTCAAACTACATACAAATTATATTAAATACTACGCAAAGAAATGGAATCCGTTGTAACCAACTCAACATCTCGTTGTGCTCTATAACCCTTGCTCAGATGTCTTCCATCAAATCTTGTTGTCATGCAACCTCTTCGCAACAATCATCTTCCTTTCTCTCTCGGCTGTAACTTTTCCCGATCTCTACTATTTTGTTCCGGTCCTTCAGTTGAGTTTTAAATCTTTAAACCTACAAGAGTATATGACACATGTATAAAAAAAAAAAAAAAACATGAAGTATGCTAGTCACTATGTTGTGATGGATCGTGAATCATATACTTTCAAAAATAAAAGAAAGCAAAGCGAACAAGTATATTTCAAGATTCAAAAAATTAAAAGAAAGCATGGCAAACAACTCAATTTATCATCCGGGTGATTTCAAGATTCAAACAAGTATATTTTTCTTAAAGACGAATACTTTCAAAATGGGACTTACATCGATTCAAAAAGAGATTGGTTGTGGTGGTAGTGAATGGTTTTTTTGAAAGATCTAGTGATGGAGAGCAGCTATTTAAAATCTCCGGTAGGTGGCTTGGATGAGCGGCTAGTTATAAACAAATTGGAGAAAATAGATTGGGGGTGGGGTTTCATGAGAGAAGGAGTGGAAAATGTTTTTGACTTTTGAGGCAAATGAGATCTGGATTTTGTTATAACCAAGAAAAGAAGAGGAAAAGTTAAATTGGGAGTGGGATTTTGGGGGGAAACGAAATTTTTCATAAACACCCAAATAATATAAGTTCTAATCCTACATACAAATATACATTTATATGTACTTTATTGTGTACTTTATAAATACACATATGTTTGTATTTAAATAAATGTGTTCTCTAACTTTATGAGAGATATAGTAAATATCTACTGTATTTCAAAGCTTTTTATTTCAAATATACGTGAGATAAATTCATTTTTTAATATATTTCAAATTTTCGTAGGAAATTCATAGGAAAAATATATTTATTTCCAACGAAATTCTAACAAATTCTTTTATTTTTCAATAAAATTTATGAATTCGTTGGAAATTCCTTATAAATACTTATATTTTCCTACAAGTTTCCTACGATTTTTGAAAAGATATTAAAGTTTAGTCGTTCTAGAAGCATTTATGAACATCCATTTACACATACATTCATATATCACAACATTATGGTAAAATATATATAAACATGACAATACACGTGAACATACTTAATATATATGATAGTTTCTATACACGTATACATACTTAGACGTCTACTTACACATGTATGTATGAGACACATGCGTATACATTAATGCTCACTTACGTTTATCTCTATGTATATTCAATGTACATACAAATCTATATACTAACTCACATATTAACTTACGCACATACGTACCTATATTATCCCAGTATATATCAACAAACATAATCACATGAAGCGTATATTCATTTCAATACATAAATACATACACATATGCACCCAAATATATGATTGTGCATTTTACTAAGTTTGTAAATAAGTATTGACATATGGAATGTATGTGTCTAATATATGTGAGATATATTCATTTTTTAATATATTTCAAAATTTTCGTAGGAAACTCATAGGAAAAAATTATTTATTTCCGACGAAATTCTAACAAATTGATTTATTTTTCAGTTATTTATATGAATTCGTTGGAAGTTCCTAGGAAATACTTCAAATTTTCCTACGAATTTCTAACGAACTGGTATAAATACTTCAAATTTTTTAAAATTTACAAATTAAAAATATTTCGTTGGAAATCCTTCACAAAATTATTATGCTTGCAACGTATTTCCGACAAATTATTTGATTTTAAAATATCTAATATATGTATAAAAACTTTCCAAGGTATTTCCGACGGAAGTAATGTTTGTCATTAATCCGTTAGTAATTTGTTGGTAATGTGTTTGAATTAGTGTCGAATTTCCTACGAAAATGTGTCCATGGTAAATTCGTCGGTAATTTGTTACAAATATGTTATTTTTTTTACTGATTTATTTTTTGTTTGAATTTCATCGGAGAATCATAGGAAAGTTTCCAACGAAAAAAAATTGTTGGAAATTTCGTCGTTGATACTCAATTTTCTAGCAGTGTTGTTTGGTATTGTGATTTGATCGTATGTACTATATATATAATCTGAATTTATAGGGCAAAGTTACGCTTCCAAAATAAGTTAAATCGTATTTTTTTATTTATTTAAAAACGTACTTTTTTTATTTATTTAAAAACTCAATTTTTAGGTTATGATCGATCAGTTCAAAGACTTTTTATCTCTCAAATAGGGTACTAAGTGTGTGTGTGATCTTTATACTATAAATGATTTGTATAGTAATACTAAAAATGAAATTACCAAAGCCTCCCGATAATTTGTTAATTTGGTACTATACCCTGAATCTGACATAATGATAAAACGTTTATCACTAATTTCAATTCCAAAACCTTTTCTTGCACTCCAGATTTTTACTAATTAACTGTTTCAGAGACATAATGATTGTTTAGAGGTAAATTAAATGTTATCTTTAGGAAAAGAAAAACTTCAAAAAATAACATTATTTATATGTACAAATTAAGAAGAAAAAAATACTGTTGATTACCATTAGTTCTACATCTTATTTTTTGTTACCGTGTGTGACATAGCAGGAACGTGAAATACCCAACTGTTTAGTGAAAAACACGTACTACTGGTTAAACTTATTAACTTAATGAAGTTTTGTGTCGAACGAGAAATATAAAACAAATTCCTTCTTAAATTAAATTAAGCTTAATTCTGGTTTTTTCTTTATTAATTTTAGTAATTAAGAGCATGTGAATATGTATACATTTTATATATTGTGTGGTGATGGAAATAACATGCACGTACACACCAAATTCAAGAACAACGTCTATCACAGAGAAAACGTGCATGGCATTTTTCATGATAACGTAGCAGGAATGGACATGTTTCTCTTACCTAAATTACCAAAATATTTTAGTTTTCTTCATTATCATCGTGCTACTTAATTATAAGGGCGGCCTAAACATAAAACGCGAAATAGACGACCACCAGAGCCTGATTTTTTATAAATCATATATATATATATATATATATATATATATAGTGAAAAGTTATTTTAGGAACCCCTAAAAGGTTATGAACCTTTAGGAACCCTTTTTTTAACATAATTTCATACATATGCTCGAGCATATGAGCATATGTATGCAAGTCGAGTATATGTATGCAAGTGAGCATATGTATGAAATTTAGTTAAAAAAAGGGTTCCTAAAAGTTCCTAACCTTTTAGGGTTCCTAATATAACATTTCCCTATATATATATATATATATATATGCGATAAATTAATGCATCCTCACCAACGTCGTATATATGCTTCTGCGTCTAGATCGATCCATACAACAGATATAACGTACATGCATCGAAATTTCTTTTCTTGTTCCTGCTTCAAGAATTAATTCCCACAACGAAAGGGTTGACTTTAGGCTGCCCAGTATCCATTCCACGCGGCTGTAAGTAAGAAGGTTGCTGTCGCTCACACTATCGGCCTCCTCTTTGTAGCAACTGACTCATTATTCCGTTGAATTTATATATGCACTTTCCTTTGTAATTCGGCCCAATATACGTACTGTAAGCAAATTTTTTGTCCGCTTGAGACGTCCCCACTTGTTGGTTTGGATTTCTAAAATTCGATACCAAAAAGAATCTTTGGTTTGATCAGTGAAGGTATGTGGATCCTCCGAAATGATCATCTAAGCATGTGCTAATGACAATGATTCATCCTCAACCCAAGGAGTTCTTTTAGATGGTGAAGAAGTAGAAGTTTTGGTAGCTTGATTTTCATTGTCTTTCTTTCGGGGTTTTTTGTTGGTATACAAAAAGTTTCAGATGATGTTGGTTGAGAAGAAAATGGTGATGTTGACAGAGCACAAAATAGTGGTGTGTAGTTAAGTGGAGTCTACCATTCCCCTTACTGCTTCATCCATTCTTGGACTAATATCAAACCCACACCCAGTGCCCAGAAGTATGGTTAAAAAGAAAAAAGTTAATGGCAATTGCAAATAATCTTGACCCTGACACATTACGCTAAAAAATGTTATCGTTGGAGAAATTGTTGTTGGGAAAATTGTGGCTGTGGCTGGTTTCATTGATTTTAGTGTTGATAATGCTGAAATTGATAATCTTGGTTTAGTTATTGGGTGGGTAACAAATAACAATTAGCAAATGATGATTATGGTTGTGGTTGTGTAGATGGTTGGTAGTTTGTTCCAAATGTCAGAAGTGACGGAATATATGTGTTAGAAGACAACGACGATGGTGAAGATTATTTGATGAATAAATGGTGGTGTGGTGAATGGAATTTTTTCCCCCCAAAGTTTATCCGTTGGATAAAAATAAAACCCACGCTATCTTCTTACAACGCCATGGCCATGTCTTTGAAGCCATAACATATGCCCTCCAACAGATGCCGGAGAGCCTGACTGTGACAACCGTCACCGGAGCGTCCTGTTTAGTCGTAATTTAATTCGTCGTCGTTTAAAATGAGATCGTGAAATTGAATTTATGTAATCATGAGTAAAACGCGTTCGATCGTTTTATAACTTATCATATAAACGTTTCGAGAAAATTAGAAAACTACTTACAACTCACCATTAAACTCTTGATGCTCAGCCCTAATGTGAGCACACATCTCATTCTTTTGAACAGAAGCTACCACATCCTACTCCACAGTAGGTCACTGATTTCGAGGACTAATATCACAAAACATCTTTAAACGTCTAACCCGTAAGGGTATTCATGACCACATGGCCCTACTCAAAACTCCACATACTCGCCCGCAACATAAATCCCAATTTAGGCATCCCCCTAGGGGCTGACTTGATGAAATCAAGTAACCTGATTACACTTATCAATCACCAGATAAACATAAAATAATAAAATAATGAAATAACAACCGATTAGCAAATTTCAGTCCTTTCCGGCTCGAAGTATCACCATCTACTTAACTTTACATAGAGGGTATCTCACCCTATACTCATACTCCTTCGACAATTCTAAATGAGTCTTCGTTTTTTACTTTCACATCATTCTGGCAAAAAAAATGTTATGCAAATTCTCATAACTAGTTGATATGACTCAATTAGTGTATTACTACTCGTGATTCTAACATCTCGTGAGATTCCAGCTGATGCGAAATATAAGCACCTATTACACTCCTCTATATCAACACAAAACTCAATCAGAACCGGTAGCATCACTATAAACAAGTATGTTATTTATAACTTCAGACAAAACGGAAATTGGAGCTTCACACGATTTCTTCTCGCAACCCGAAAAGATTAATTTCGTAAATGTAATTCACAGAAATTTCACCACAACATCAACTTTTAAGCCTCACTCGAAATGACATGACCAAGGAAAATGAACTTCCCTAAGCCAGAGTTCGTACTTGGAAAATTTAGCATAAAACTCCTTCTCAATCGCTCACGATACTCCTTATCAGATTATATTATATAAGAATGTTATCAATAAAAGTGATGACAAAATAACCGAGGAAGAGTAGCACACAAGATTTGTGAGATGACATAAGAAACTCTGCCACTGATCAACTCAAAAGGTATAGAAAACTCAAAACTCTCACATTGACTCCACCAGTAGTCTTTTCACAAATTCTATTTCACAACTAGCATAACATTTTCCCTAAAACAAGGAACTCAAATAGACACCACTAATCACAAGAAATTCTTGGAGTTGAGTCATCAACTCATTCCTCTCAGTAGAGGCGAGGCAATAACGAACTTACACTACAGAAGTAGCACTACGAATACAACTCACATGAAACTTGATTTTCCTTCCAAGAGAAAAATCAGAAAGTTTATCAAGAACGTCACAACCCACTTACACATTAGAAATAGAAGATTTTCCTTGCGTGAATCAAACACTCTGGCAAAAGAAGGATCATCCTCCCATCGAACACTATCTCAAAAACTCCCATCATCAAAACGATTTCCACATTTTCTATCTACTTTTTACAATAATTTGAACTTCATCTCTCTCGGGAGTGGTATTACACGTGGTCTTCTTAAAGCACCTACATCAAATTTTATATCCCATCCACGCTAATAGTTACATCAAGACTCGCTAGAGTAAGCACTAGAAACACATTAAAAGATTTGAGTCTTAATCTCAATGAAATCCTCAAAGAATCTCTTACGAATCAACATAGAACGATCGGTCCATTTTTCTTTTGAGATTTAACTCACTTAGTGGAAGGACTTCTTCAACAAACACTCAACAAGTACAACTCCTACTTCCTCACAATTCAATGCAAGTTATCATCTATTATTTCACCATTCAGGTTCAAGTCTACATTATGCGTATCTTCGCTCTTGCACTCCCCTCATACTCACGACTATCATTGCCTCCAATGAGGTAAAGAATAGAACTCAATACACTTCTCTTACATGATAACCGATCACCGATTATATATTACACATTCACACCAAATGTTATTACAACTAAATTTGAGGTTTACCTCAGGGTGTAGTAACACTTTTACATACTACTTATATTTCACAATTAGTTTCCTCCATCCAATTTAATAAACAATTCTACGCATCACGGACATCGATATTATTAAATTACAACTAAGTGGGTACTCACTAATCACACGAATATATCCTCTACGTATTGTTATCATCAACTTAATCTCTTCTCACACCGGTCAACACAAGCATAGCCACAAACACACTCCCGTCGTGATACACTTGCAATTATGTTCCGGACCATAATTGTAATTGTATCCCTTCAAGTGCGTGTTCGTTACGTCACTTGTATATCACTGGTTACACCTCTTCCTTTGGGAATTCCTCAACTGTATCCATTTACTCCCATTCCCACATTTCATCTCTACCAGGTTGTTGTCATTTACCTAGTAGGTTCGACAAAATTGATCATAACTCATGACGTGACTCCTACTCATTTTCTCATAATTCCCAACTCACAACACTTATTAAATTTCAACAAAGTGGGGTTTGCCAAACATCTAGCAAGGAATCACTATTTAACACTACCACATAAATTAGCGACGGAATGAGCAAGAAATAAAAGAAAATAAGGCCAAACAACACAATTATGTATATAATCAATAAATACATAAAAGCCTTATTCCTACACTCTCACTCAACCCAACCCGTCCTAAAAGCAACCTTCTTAAAGCTAAGGCACAATTACCTAAGCTAACATGCGCAAAACACTACTCGTTTAAGTCCAAGACCAACACCTATGGCCAATGGTTCACTTAAACTACTGCTCTGATAC
>JAOXNX010050707.1:0-12474 GCA_028566075.1 Solidago caesia | reverse complement strand
ACCTTAAACAACCACAACTCGACCAAACGAACGAACAAACGCACGAACTCTACCAACTAACCCAACTCGAGCTCGATTTGGGCTACCTCGAGCTCGACCTCAAGCTACTCACTCGAGCTCGAGTTCCAGGAGCTCTCGATCTAAGATCTCAACCGGCTTTAACAATAGTATACTTCTTTGACTAAAGTTTTTTGACCTCTCGATCTAAGATCTCAACCGGCTTTTCCACAAACTGCAATCGATTGTTTACCTCGATCTTATCCATCGGTATATGATGTGTTGGATCCACCAAACACTTATGTAAATTTGATACGTGGAATACATCGTTTACACCACTCAATTCTTGGGGAAGCTTCAATCGATAAGCCACTAGATCGACACGCTCTATCATTTTAAAAGGGTTATTGAATCTTGGTCCTAACTTTCCACGCTTCACAGAACTTAAGATACCTTCCCACGGTGAAACCTTCAACGACACAAAATCACCAACACTAAACTCTAAGGGCCCCAATGAGTTGACTTTCACCGATCTCCGCCCAAGCCAAGGATGACCGACATTTTCTTCCATACAAGGCTTCAATGGAGCACCTTGAATAGTTGTGTGGTAACTGTTGTTATATGAAAACTCGACTAACCGAAGATGTGCATCCCAATTACCACCAAAATCGATCTCACATGATCGTAGCATGTCTTGAGTGTTTGAATCGTTCTCTCGCTCTGACCATCAGTTTGCATGACACGTCGTACTCATATCAAGTTTCGTACCCAACGCTTTCTGAAATGCTTGCCAGAATCCTGACGTGAAACGACTGTCTCTGTTTGGGATACTAGAGACGAGTATGTCAAGCTTCGATACAATCTTCTTGATATACAACTTGGACATAGTTTCAAACTAGCCATCTTCACGAATAGCCAAGAAGTGAGCGGACCTCGTTATCCTATCAACAATCACCCAAATGGTATCATGCCCATTGATAGTTCTAGGCAACTCCGTAATAAAGTCCATTGTGATCCGCTTCCATTCCCATTCAGGGATCTTTGGTTGCTATAACAAACCCGAAGGCTTCTGATGTTCTGCCTTCATTTGTAAACATGTCAGACACTTGATAACATACACAACTGTATCATCCTTCATCCCTGGCCATCAATATAGTTCACGTAAATTATAATACATCTTGCTCTAACCCGGACGCACAGAGTATTTCAATCTACGAACTTCGTTCATCACCAATGTTCGCACGCCGCCGAACATTGGTACTCAGATCCTCCTAACAAAATATAATCCACCATCCTTTTTCCCTTTAAATTGCTGTCCTAACCCACGTAGTTCCTCATCCAAGAAATTTCCTTTCTCCAATGCTCCTGACTGCAGCTTAACGTTTTGATCTCTTACACTTCTTTGTACAGTCATACTCATAGCCCGAACTCGTCGCGACCTGACTCTTTCCTTCCTAATTGAAGCATCGACAACTATATTTGCTTTTCCAAGATGATAGACAATCACACAGTCGTAGTCGCCATACAGTTCTATCCATCTCTGTTGTCTCCTGTTCAGCTCACTCTAATCGAAAATATGCTCAAGACTCTTGTGATCAGTGTAGACCACCATCTTTGTCCCATACAGATAGTGGCCTCCAACACTTCAAGCCAAACACCACCACTCTCACTTCTAAATCATTAGTGGGATAGTTCTTCTCGTGCCCTTTTAGTTGCCTGGATGTATAGGCAATCACCTTGCCCCTTTGCATAAAAATTACACCCTAATCATTGTCCCGATGCATCATAGTAGATCACGAGATCATCTGTTCCTTCTGAGGGACTCGTAATAGATGCATTGCACCACTTATCCTTTAGCATCTGGATTGCTTCTTCTTGTTGTTCACCTCATTCGAATCTTCTGTCCTCCTGAATTAACAGCATGAGGGGTTGAGCTACCCTCAAGAAGTTACCAATAATCCTTCGATAATATTTGGCCAATTCTAGAATCTGTCAGATCTTCGTAGGTGCATTCAGCGTCCTCTAGTTCTTCACTGGACCTATTATACTGAAATCCATGTGAATGTGATTTCTGCTAACCGTGCGTCCGAAAAATGAAGCTTCACCCGACCAGAACTCTTACTAGAAAACTCATAGCGTATACCTTCCACAATGACTCCTCATAGCGTATACCTTCCACAATTACTCCGAAAAATGAAGCTTCACCCGACTTCTATCCAATGGGAGGGGGCTAACACGAATTTATCCAATTACGGCCTGAGTAGGCGGTTCTTCAACTTGTAAATATTGCCGATGCGTTAGTTAACCCAAGGGCATCACCGTAACTCGAAGTGCCCAATACGCATCTGAAATGCCACCCTAGGAATGTCGTCTTTGAGCACGCGTAATTTGCTAAAGGTTAGTTAGATTCGTCGATCCTGGGGAGTAGACATCGGTTCTCTGTCGCCAACCAGATTAGCCCTTTATAGTCGATACAGATTTTGAAACGATCCTCCCCTCTTTTCCATAATAAAATTGTTGCTCAAAATATATTGTTGTTCTCCTTCCGCTGCAAGTAATAACTCTTTTTGTTCACCTTGATTAACTTCATCCTGAATAACAAAATCATTAAATTTTACCGAGCTATGTCTCGGTCTCGTCGAACGTCTTAACAGAGGTACTTGCTCGTTCTCACTTCCGTCTTCCAAGTTATCTGTAATACCCCAACTATGACGGAAGCATGTGATGCCACGAAAGCTCAGCATGACATGGAAATTACATAGAGTACACTACATGATTAGATTAATACACCACATTTTACAGGATTTAAAGTATCAACTATATTGTTATTACATAAGACATCCCAAAGGTGGGAGCATACGGGATATGCTGCCTGCGATTTCTTGTCTACCAACGGTTGCTAATGAGCCATATGCATTTCTGAGTCCATCTACCAAGGCCGCTTACTATCTCTAAGCCCATAATTTAGCTCTAGCAGTCTTCTTATTTTACTTGTTTAATTACCTAAAAAGTGTACTAAATGCGTCAACACTAGGTTGGTGAGTTCGTAGGTTTAAATAATCTTGAATCATTTTTTGTGTCGATACGACCCATTATTTGTACAATATAAGCGGAGCCATAGGAATACTTACAATAAGCTGGCACACGTAATTGATCTTTTATCACAAACATCACTGTATACGCAAATAATCACACAAATACAAACAACCAACTAATTGTATCACAAATATGGAAAACAACTAATTGAATCACATATACAACAAACAACTAATTGTATCATGTTTCTCGCAATTTCCCATTGGACCTCACGTCCTAAATGGGTCGCACAGCTGGCGATTGTATCATGTTTCATGTTTCACCAATTCCCGTGAGGGATGCCCAGCTGGCAATTATCTCATGTTCCATGTTTCACACAAATAACGACTGCCAGGTGTATCAGCATAATAAACAATCCTCAACAGGACATACAAGATAGATCTACCAGTCCTAAATAGGACGTATAGAGAACACCAGTCCTAAACAGGACATACAGAGAACCACCAGTCCCCAGGACTTACAGAGAACACCAGTTGTAAACAGGACGTACAAAATTATAGAAGTGCCGAGGTATCACCCCGCGTGGCATTTACCAAAGTAATACTACACTATAGCATATATTGTACAGTAAAAGCTATCGACACTACGAGTACACTTTTCAGCCCAAAACATACGAAAAGTAGGGGCTACAAGACTCACTTGAAAGTCTATAAGAATAACACTGACAACTGATTCAAAGTCCACGTGATCCGGATCCTATCATACGCACAATAGGATAAACGAAATGATCAATAGTTAGTTTCCGGATATAACTATCACCTTGGTCTATTAATAATGCCATTAACCTCTTATTATTACACGTTTAGTCTTAGTTAGAATCGCCTTAAATCGTTATACTTTAATTTGATCTTAAAGTCCTAAAACTTTTCGCTTTCGATACTCGAACGAGCTTACGATCCTACTTAAGTCCCATAACACTAGCTCGGCATCAAATCAATTCATATAAACATGTTATCTCGACTTATTTTATGTTAAAATACTTTTTATACAAGAGATAACCATTTCCTTACGATTCCATAACAAAAACTTAACAAAAACGTAAAACCAGACGTCGCTGGAACTTAAACTAGAGTTCCATACTCAAGTCAGAGACCAACTCGAGTTGGTCAACTCGAGCTCAGTGGTCAACTCGAGCTCCAAATCGAGTCCCAACTCGAGCTTGACCAAAATGTATGCCAAAATCGAGCGAAACTAATTGTTTAATCGGACCCACAATTGGTATAAACCTCGATGGTGTCGAACTTAACAATTTTGAATTAGTTTTTTATCTTCATACCGAGTTCCAAGACTGGCTGCTTTGGTGACTAACTGACTGATCTTGGCAGCGAACATGTGAATGGTGTCTGAGTCTTTCATCCTTAACGTCTCGAAATCCTTCTCGAGTTGTTCCACCTTAACCTCACGAACTCGTTCAACCCCAACATACCTTGTTTTTCAACGCATCCCATATTTCTCTAACTATTTCATATTGAGCTACTTGAAAAACAAGTTCTTCTAGGATTGCTTGAAGTAGTAAAGCGACTGCCATATCATCCTTCTTGGCATCGACCTTCTCTGTTCCAGGTTCAAGAGCTTGCACAATCCCATGAACCTTAAATATTGCCTTAATCCTGATTGCCCAGATGTTGTAGTTTGTTTCGGTCAACATTAGGCATTGCAAGCTCGCGGTATTTGGATCTCTTGCTTGAACGACCCCATATCCGCTACCCGAAGCATCTCCTGCATTTGATCTCTGCTTGATTATTCGGCTATACGTGAGTGCTGTGGTTGGTTCTTGATCCAGCCCTTCGGAACAAGTAAGCTGGCTCTAATACCAATTCAAGTCCGATCTGATATAAAACAAAATAAAGATTACACAATATTTGGAATAAGCTCTCCAATTTTATTCAGAAAATAATCTCAAAACTGAATTCCCTCATAACCACATTAATCGCAATGGAAACTTGATAAGCAAGCAAACATATTATTAGAGACGGAAACTGATTCCTAATTAAAATAACTATCTATATTTATCTAACTAGGAAAATATTAAACAAAAATAACTCTTTTTTTATTCTCTAATTATGTTTATTATTATCTCATGAGCTCGAGATATACACAACACCCTGACCCATTTGCTTGGGTTCGGGTAATTAGACATCGATCCAACATATTTTACTTAAAAAAACAAGTTAAGTTTGCTATAATAAATTCTGGATTAAACAGTATCAAGCCAAAAATGTACTCAAGCTACCTTGCTAAATGCATACAAAAATATACGATACCCAAAAAATGAACCAACCGAACAAAGAAACAAACAAAACAGTAATAAGACCATTTGCATCCATGACCTTTTTAAAAAGTTGGTCAATCAAATAAATAAATAAAAAACAAGAATGCATTATAATGGGTAACATTTAGACAACCCAAGTCTAAGTCACTAAACCAACCTAGGTCACCACCTTACACATTGTCACTTGTCACAATTCAGATGGATGAGATTTTATTAATTTTTTTATTATATATATAATATAATTATTTATAAACTTTATTATTTTTCCTTCTATATCTTATATTTTATAACATTCTATAAAAAAAATATATAAAAACATGAGATTTTTATTTTTCTCTTACGAACATTTTGACATAAATTTTATTAAAAATGAAGATATTTCAAAAAAAAATATTTTTTAATATTTTATTAATTTTGTATGTTCTCTTTTTTATTTTTATATTTATAAGATTATTGTAAAGATAGTTTATTTATTTAAAATAAAATAATTATTTTTTTTGAACAACAAATTGAATATTATTAAAATAAAGACCAACTAGTAAGAAACTATTTTTTTGGTTAATGAGTTACCCCTGTAAATTATATACTATAAACAAAACTAGTAAGATACTATATGCCAAAATATATATCTAGAGATACAACAAAATCACAAACTAGATACATCCCGGGTCATTAACTGCCAAGGTTGTAAAAGGGTTGAAAAAAAACTCGTGCCAATTACAGTTGTCCAAGACACGATAAAAAAACCTATCAGCGTGGGCCGAGCCACCGGTTATATCTAGAGATACAACGAAATCACAAACAAGATACATCCGGGGGGTCATTAACTGCTAAGGTTGCAAAAAGGTTGGAAAAAAACTCGTGACAATTACAGTTGCCCAAGACATGAGAAAAAACCCCATCAGCATGGACCGAGCCACTAGTTTTCACCTCGTGATGTTTGATGCAACCCCAAACAAGACCCGGGGAGAGGATATCCACGACAAGCAAGCAAACCAAAACTGCCAGATGTAAAAGAAAGCAAGACAAATAGATCCAAGGGTTCCCCACGAAAACAAGCAGCAGTGTAATAATTAAATAAATCAACATTGCAGCGGATTTACTAACCAATCTGGCCTCCCATCTCATACCGCTCTTACTATCCCGATTATGAGTCCACTGTAGGAGATCTAAACCAAGGAGTTGAAAATCTCATCACAAGACTCCCGAATATTAATGTTATGAAGGATATTGTTTCTAGCCTTTCAAAGATGCCACCACCAAATAAAGAGAAGCCCTTGGATCCTGTTACGAACTCTATAAGCAACTTTCAAACCAGCACACCAATTAAGGACCTCATCAGGTACCCCATTTCGAATGTCAATATGAAGCCACGAACTAAGTAAAGTTTTAGTATCAAAGGCAAGCTTGCAATGAGAGAATAAATGTTTGGTATCTTCCACTCCCAAATTACAATGTAAACAACGGAAACTATTAACATCGATACCCCTAGTGAAGAGGTTGATGCTGGTAGGGAGGCACCCTTTCCTCATTCTCCATTTGAAAATATTAACTTTCCTTGGAACTATCCATAACGTTTTCTTAACATTGATGCCACAATAACACTCGTGGTCAATCTTATGCCGGATTTGAGCAATTCAGAAATCACTCTTGCCGTCGAGATTCCAAACCCATCTATCTGAATCTTTAAAAGCCATATCACCCGGAATTGTATACCAATTCATGCAAGGAAGTATGATCGTGACCAGTCCGAAGAGGTCTTCGCCAATTCCAACTCCAACTATTATTATTACATCTATCACTTATAATGCAATCTTTAACCATTTCAATAGCAAAAAGTCTGGGGAAAAAAAGGGCAAGTGAAGTGTCACCACACCAAATATCCGTCCAGAATTTCGTGTTTTGACCATTGCCCACTTCTCGTTTTATAACATTCGAATTAAAAAAAAGGTGAACCATGCATGCACATTCCGAGCCGAACTAACAATTCTCGACCACACCCCAGGTTGTTTAGCATAAAGATTAATGATACTCACCATATATGAATTAAAGACAGGACACGAACCCATAGACTTAAAGGATTACATAAAGCTCTCCACCTCCACTTATATAATAAAGCTTGATTCATGGCGCCAAGAGAACCAAATCCCAACCCTCCATCATCCTTGGCAGCACGCACATCTCCCATTTAACCCAAGCAATTTAATTTTCGTTGATTGGATTTACCACCCGAAAAAAATGAAGAGTTGAGAAATTCTAAAGTATTGTTCACTTTCTTGAGCAGGAAGTAAATTCCCAAAGACCCGAGAAGTGAAGAAATAAGAATAGATCTACCACCGATGGAGAGAAGATTCGCTTTCCAATTAGAAAGCCTTTTCTGAAACTTAGCAATAATCGACCCCTACAACGCGACCCTTGCAAAATTACCACCTATAGGAATTCCAAGATAATTAAATGGCAATGACTTGGCTTTACAACCAATGCTACTAGTAAGCCGGTTAATCTCAGAAATGTGCACTCCAATGCCAATAATGGATGATTTTTGGAAATTGATTTTCAACAAAGACAAGCAACAAAAAAAACGTAAAGCATTGGAAATGACTTCCATATTAATCTCCGACCATTCACCGACCAACATAACATCACCCGCATAAAAAAGGTGGGAAACATAAACATTATTTATATTAGCACAACTGAAAGTACCATACCTCACCAGGTCAATAGCAACATGAAGCCCCTCCATTGCAATGGTGAATAAGAAAGGAGCCATCGGATCACCCTAGCGTAAACCACGACAAATAGAAAACTCTGTAGGGCTACCATTAACCAAAACCGAAGATCTAGCAGAATAAAGGCATGCTCTTATCCAAGAAATCCAAACATTCCACAAACCCCATAGCCTTGATAATAGAAAAGAGATAATTCCAGGAGACAGAGAGAGAGAGAGTCATAAGCATTAACGAAGTCAATCTTGAAGAGCTTGAGACGTTTCTTTTTCAACTTATACCAATCAATAATCTCATTAAGAAGAAGTGGACCATCGAGAATCTGTCTCCCTTTAATAAAAGCAGTTTGCTCAGGACTCGCACATAATCAATCACCTTGGCAAGACGATTAGCCAAAATTTTCACGATGATTTTGTATTGCAAACCAATAAGGCTAATAGGCCCGAAATCAGAAATAATAACCGGATTATTAGGTGATAAAAGAGGAATTACATCCGACAGGGATACAGCCCGGTGATGAAAATCAGCAACCATATCAAAAATATCCTCTTTCATAGTTTCCCAACGTTTTTTTACAAGAGCAAAAGAAAATCCATCGGGCCTCGGTGCTTTTTCCCCACCACAACTCCAAACCGCAATTTTTATTTCCTCCTGAGAAAATTCCGCGTCTAGATGAACAGCTTGAATCACAGAAAGGGATTTAAATTGGGCCTCATCAACAGAGAAAGGAATACCATCGAACCTTTGGAAGTTTTTGGCAAAATAATCCAGGAAGCAAGATTTGATCTCGGATGGGACGACAATCCAATCTCCATTATGTTTGATACCTTTTAAATTTCTAGTTCATTTATGATAGCATGAAAAAATTTAGAGTTTTCGTCCCCCTCTATGACTTAACCTTTTCTTTTTGTTTCAAATCCATATTCTGTCTATGTTCTTGAGAATGGAGCTCGGTCAAAAGAGATCTTCTTTTATCATGCAAGTCGTTATTACCCCCTCCCAAACTTATTTGAATATCCACACTCGTGATGTCTTTGGTGATATCATCTTTATTACGAGTAGATAGGTCTACTTTGCGCCAAGACTTCAATTCAGATTTAAGAAGCTTTAATTTGTCTTTAAACTTCACAAAAGCATTGCGATAATCATGATTGATCTGAGAATCCCAAGTAGTAATAACCTTATTATCAAAGCCTTCTAATTCCATCCAAGAGTTACAGAATTTAAATGGTATGGGACCAAAGTCAGAAGATTTCCGAAAGAATGTCATCAAGAGCCTCAAGAACAACACCCGAAAAAGCGTCCAAGAAAGTGGTTTAGGTTGGGTTGTGAATGTGAGTGAAAATTTGAATTAGGTTGGGTTATTTAAATGGAAGAGGGAGAAATTAATTTTTTATGATAGGTTGGGTTGATGTAAGTTGTGAGTGTGAATGATTAAAATAGTTAGCCAAAGAACAGAACCTTGATTCAGCACGTCAATGAGCTAACCGAGATTTGCACCTGAGGAAATGTACCCACAATCCAAAATGAACCGCATTTGCCCCCGGATAAAAACATCACATCTGCATTATCTTTAAATTGTTAACCTCCTCATTTCTCAAGATAGCCTCTATTTGCAGCTCGATCTGTCATTCTCGATGTTTAACAACACCCCCTAACTCCCATTTGATATATAGGATTGGTAGATCATTCAAGTCATCATATACATGGTTTGCCATTATTTGTACTTGTTAAGAGTGTACGTACGTATTCACATGGGATGCTAATGGGTACTTAAAAAGATTTTGAATGTTCATAGATAATAATGATATTGCCGATCAACGTACATAACCATTGAGAGTGTAGATTTAAATATAACATTCTATACGATAAAACAATTTTAAAAGATTACTAGTTATATGTGCCAAGTAAAAGAGGATTACAATAACCCAATTACAAAAAGATCATTTCTTTATGATCTTGATCACCTGGGAGAAGATAATTCCGCTGGTCGTAGGTTATAACATGAGTCAGCAATAATCCAATACTAATCAGTGTTTGGGTTAAACTGTGATGAAACGCCATGTAGAAATTCCCCTTTCTGCCACTTGTCCCATCTTTCTGCAAGCCCGTCACCTCCCAACATTCTTACAACATCTGACATCTTTGGCCGCTCCATTGGTGAGCCTTGTGTACATTGCAATGCCACCTGAATTAGTTGTTCCACTTCCGTCGCTACAAAATTGGTTTCCAAATCGGGGTCAACGAGCATCTCCAATTTCTTCTCTTTGAGAAGTCCGTTCACCTAAAGCAGAAAAGAATAAAGAAACTCATTATAATTTATTTATAACAATAAACGCAAATTTTCTCTACTTAGTCTTGATCAAGTGATTATCTAATTCCTATTCTAGAAGCGACAATTAATAATCACTTCATAATGTATACTTGAAACCAAAAAAGAAAGTTACAAGAAATGCATACCCAATCCAGTAGCATGGCGTTATCATCGTTAGCAAGTCCAAGATCAAACGACCTTTGTCCAATAATGAGTTCCAAAAGCATGATCCCGTACCCAAAAACATCTGCTTTTTCTGATGCTTTTCCAGTTGAAGGATACTCGGGAGCAACATATCTGAGGGTGCCACGTACAGCTGTTGTGACATGCGTATCATTCCAGTCCATAAGTATAGCCAAACCAAAATCTCCAACGACAGCCTCAAACTCCTCATCCAACAAAATATTATCGGCTCTAACATCACCATGAATGATCTTTGGATCACAATGATCATGCAAATATAAAAGTCCTCTAGCCGACCCTAATGCAATCCGTTTACGAGTATACCAATCCAAAGGCGGATTGTTTGGCAGTCGTTCTATAAAAACACAAGCAATGTATGAATAGTGATAAATGAGTACAATGTTAATGTTATGACAAATGATGACGATACCCTTACCTCTCAAACATGATGCAACGCTTCCATTGGCCATATAAGGGTAAACGAGTATTCGTTCTTTTGATGTCATGCAATATCCGCTTAAACGTAGGAGATTACGATGAACAGCTATACTAATCATCTGGACTTCCGTTTGAAACTGAATCTCCCCACCCTGTGTTAGTTCTTCCTTCATTCGTTTTACAGCAACCAAATAGCCATCGGCTAGTCGTCCTTTGTAGACATTACCAAATTCACCACTACCCAATATCTTTTTAATGTTGAAGTTATCGGTTGCAACTAGTAATTCTTTGAAAGAAAACCGTTTAAGCTGTCCTAAATGAACTTTCGGATCTTCTACAGCTGCAAATACGAACCTTTTACATGCATATTTCTCAATATATAGATAGCTCAAAAGTCGCACACAAATTAAAGTGTATATTTATGAGGCATCAAAACCTCCAAATTTGATATACGATCAAACAGGGGAAAACTACTAACCAGGCACATTAAAGAAAAACTCTTGAGGATTTCGGCGTCGCCGCCGTTCATCACCGGGGAAATCCATGGTTGTAAAGTCTGACTCGGAAGCTGGCCGGTCCGATTATCACCAAATTGGACTGATAGATCTGTCAACGACTATCAAGGTCTCAAAAATGGCCTCAAAATAGGTCTGAAAATCGGATTTTGTGACTTGGGATGGAGGTAATCCGGCAATAAATAAAATCTACTCAAAGATACATATATAAACAAAGAAAATTACATGGGAAGTATTAGAAAGCATATATGTACCGTGTTGTTTACTCTTCAATGTTGAGAAATCTGTAAAAACTTTCTTAGCATATGTTGAGAAATTACATATATAAACAAAGAAAATTACATGGTAAGTATTAGAAAGCGTGTGTTTGTTTGGTAATTTGGACCTGGAGATGACTTTTGGTGTTTTAAGTACTACAGTACTATTTATCAACTCCGATTGTTAAAAATAGATGCTTTTACTATTATTTTTGGATTGGATTCCATTGGTCGGCGGCTCAACCATTTTGGTTGCTTTAGCGGTATAAATTTGAGGGCTTTTTTAACAAAACCCTCTCTCGTTCTTTGAGTTAAAGACCGGCAGTAAAATTTAAAAAAACTTATAAATGGTGGAATTTAAAAAAATTATCTATTTTTTTACGTGTAAAAAATATTAAAATATTTATATAAAGTTTTATTTTTCATCTATCCAGAAGCAAAATCTTTAGTCAAGTCTTCATACTTAATTTCATAAGATAAATATTTTTCAATTAATAAGATAACTAACTCATTTAATCTTTCTTGTGACATTGTAAACCGTAAATAATTTTTTGAGTTTTAGTTTAAAAAAAACTTTTCCGTAGTAACGCTGACAAGAATAGTAAACATAACTCTATAAGCAATATGTTTAATTGAAAAGTATTAAACTTTAAATATAATTTAAAATGTTAATATG
>JAOXNX010050668.1:0-12479 GCA_028566075.1 Solidago caesia | reverse complement strand
CCATCAAGCCTCCCAATATACCATATGCTGAGGAGGAATTATGTAGCCTTCAAGGTTGCCCGGAGGGTATACTATCAAGCCTCCCAATATAATGCATTAGAGTTGTAGTCTAAGCATTATATTAATATACTTGAAGTAAACATTTTTCCAATTATATAGAAAGTAAGAAATAAAAATAAAAAATAAACAAGATACCCCACAAGATGGTAACCTCCTGCTTGTAAGCTCCCCTTTACACTTTATGGACCCAAATTTCCTGTATAAAGAAATATTTTTATTCAAAATAGTACAACAAATTAACTTTTAATTTAATTATATTAGTGGTGGGTTGTTTCTATATATTTTTTCTCTGACACTTTTTAACTTTTACCCTTTATATCATGTACTGCATTCCCTTATATGTTTACACGTAGATGTCCTTGGCATAATTTTTGACTTCCTTACTTCATCTATAAAAGGGATGAAAGGTATTTTTTTTATACCATTTGCATCTTCATCTCTCTTTTTTTTTACGCCTCTTTTTTCTTTTTTCCAAAGGGGAGGTTTCCCAAACACTCTTTTTGCTCCATAGATCCACATCAGGTTAGATCTTATGCATCTTTTTTACTGTTTTCGTTAGTGTTTAGTTGGTTTTTTAGTTTCTCTCTTTATATTTGTTAATACTATGGCTAAAAGTGATATGGATATTCAAACATGCTCCATTAATCGTGATGACTTGTTATGCTTCCTTAGAGGTTACCAAGTCTCTCCTTCATTTTCTCCTAGCTTGCCTGGACCTCTTCAAACGATTAAACATCGTCCGGAGGGTAAGGTTGGGGTTTATTTTTCGATGTTCGAAATTGGGAATACCCGTTTACCTTTCACCGATTTTTACCTAGGAGTGCTAGATTATTTTGGTTGTCATGTTTCCCAAATGCATCCATTTGGTTCTGCCAGAATCTCAACCTTTGAGATTGCATGTAAGGCAGCGGGTGGGGTAGCCACCGTGCCTCTTTTTCGCCGATTTTTCAAATTAGCGAGGTCGGGAGATTGGTTTACTATTGAAAAAAGGGCAGATGTGGAGGAATGTATACTTGATCTCCCCGATTCAGCGAAAGTATGGAAAAGTAAATTTTTTTGGGTATCCCATTCCGTTGTGCGTTCTGAGTTTCCCAATGCTTTAGTGTGGCGTACTAAAACGAGGGGGACCTTAAGCTATCCGCTTCCTTCTTCTGGTTTTGATGTTGATTTGTACCATAAATTTTTAGAAAATCCTATTTCATACCGAGCTTATCCGGAGCCTATATTGTACTTAGCGGGAATTAGTTCAAGATGGGAGCACCATCCCGCCGAGCCTACTATATATGTTAGAGGTCATGGTATGACTCTCTTTGGGAGGAGATTGTTTCTCCACTCCCCATCACTTGACCGTTGCTTAATTGTATACATGTGCTTGCTATATTATTTATTAAATACTTATATCTTTTCCATATTTTCCTTTTTTGTAGTTATGAGCTTTTTTGATTATAGGCAAAGTAAAGCGAAGAATCCAACATTTGTTCCTAGCGTTAACGTTGCTGAGAACAAAACTGATCGAGAACTTGTTTTTGAAAACCTAGAAGTCGCTGAAGAACAAGTTCCTCGTGTACGTGAGGCTCCAGGTAGTTGCAGTAACCAAGTTTCAGATGTTGCCGATGAGGCTCCCTCTATGTTCTCTCGCCCTGCTGATGTTATTGTTAGTGGTTCTAAAAAAAGATCTATCACCAAAAGTGGGTGTTCCTCTCCACCTCCCAAGCCTCCCAAGCAATCAAAGAAAAAAACCATCAGACAGAAATTGTAATCACCGATCCGGAGAGCATATTAAAAGTGGGAGCCGTGTATCATCCACCTGGTAAAGGGAAAGGAAAGGGCGCTGTTGAGAAGCTGTTAACCGGTTCGAAAAAAGTAAAACCTATAGGTTCAGTTGTTTCTGAGAGTTCTGATGAGGCTATTGATGTTGAGGAAAGGTCATTTGGTGAGGTTGCTAGCTTGAATTTCACGCATTCTCCCCTTCACTCTAGTGAAATCACGCCTGTGGATTTGGACCCTAAAAAGAAATTTCGCCCAAAGTTCAAATCTATCCCCGTTGCGTGTCGGCTTGAAACGGTTTCGGAGAGGGCTGATTATGTTTCTCATATCATGGTTCCCAGTCATGTTTCTGAGATGAAAAGTATGAGTAACGAGATCCTCGAGGACTACAACAATGATTCTCTAATCAAGTTGATTGAATCCAATGTGGAGCAAAGCCGTAGGGTAGGCTTACTAAACCAGGATGTTTTGAAACTTAAAGATGTTATCGACAGGTTAAAAGAAGAGTTGTCAAAGAAAAACGAGTTAATTTCTACAGCGGGACGAGCTTCAGGATCTGCTGATGTAAGCAAGCTTCGTGATTTGCAGAAGGAAATCCTTCTTTTGAGAGGTAAAATGGGTTCCCTTAAAGATAAGGAACTCGAGTGGAAGGACATAAAAAAGAAAACTGATACTCTGATTGCATCAAAAAATGATGAGATCGATAGGCTTCGTCAGGAGATAGTAGCATTGCGTGAGGGGAAGGATTTGGCAGAGAAAAAGGCGGCTGACACTTTCACAGAGTTGGAGGGTACTTCAAAAAAGAATGTTGAGCTTGCAGATGATAAAAGTCGTTTGGAAAGGTTACTAGGAGAAGCCACATCTGAAGTGATAGGAATTCGCTTAGATAGAAAAAGGTTAATTTGTGAAGTGCTTCCCCATGCCCTTCATCGATTATTGAAGAGTTATGAATTTGCTATTGCCATGGGTGAAGTGCAGGGGTGTGCCGTTAAGTATGGTGAGATGTTGATGTTGGACCGTGTTCGCGATCAATTCGAACAGCTAGATGTCTCTATTCTGGGTCCTTACAATCCTGATGCCGAAAAAGATTTGCGAGATGTTGGTGAAAAATTTGAGAGCATGAGTTTTCCTTATATTGAAGACATCGCATCTAATCCGGAACGCACTGCTGATGAGATGTTACTTGTTGATCCCCAGCCATTCCCCAAGTGATCAAGCTACCCAACCAAAGTGCTATTTAGAATAGATACTGTTGTTAAAAGAGTCGGGATCTCATCTATTTTGTTTATCATTGTTGTTATCCCATGAACTCTTACCTTTGTTTGTTTTACCAAGGATGGTTGCCTTTGCTTTAAAAGACCGGCATATTCTTTGTAATTTTCCGGAAATTAAATTTCAACTGGTATTAGGTATGCAACCTTTAGGCTTCCGTTTGGCCACCTCTAAACTCATATTTGGCTACCTTTAAGCTTACGTTCTTGCTTAGATAACTTTTGAAATTACTGGTTTTTCTTTTGTGACACTAGTTAAAAAACATATGCATCTTCTCTATGCTAGCTTTTTAGGACCCCAACTATTTAGTGAAAAGGATTTCGAAAATGGAAGAATATATAACAGGAGATCTCACAAAAACTTCGGGTTTTGATGGTTTAAAGGTAAAATTTTAAAATGCATAAGGTTCCTTGCACTTTTTAAACTCATCCTCATGTTCCATGTGTTTACAAATATGCCTAGCGAGCAAATCGGTAGCCATTTTTAAACTGTATTTTTTTTTTTTAGCTGACACTTTGCTCCTTTTAAGCTCATGTTTTTTGTTTGCTCTTATCTTGTTAAGAGTTTTCACATTAGGATACCCTTCTTGGTTCCCTGCACGTTACTTTTATAAAATGAACGTAAGACGGGCTGCCACTATGTGGTTGAGTCCGTAACATAAGGTTGCTACCCTTTATGTTTTTTTTTGTATGCATGTGTATAAATGGAAGATATTCTTGACCATTTTTCATGCTAGCCTTAATGATTTAAATTCCATTTTTGCAATAGACTTTATCATGTACTGGCTTTTGTTCTAGTATTGGCTTTATAAAGGTGATTTTGAATCCTCCTTTATCACTACCTTTTCTCTTTTTTTTTTCTTTATTATACATATGTATTTGTTTAGAAAAAGAGAGGAAAAAAGAAATGAATATTAACAGAGGTAAGAATGAGCTCAAAAAAGATATGAATTGTAAAAAACACTGCATTCTTATTTACCAAAAAAGTTGTAGCCTTTGTACTTACATCAAAAACGTACTCAGGCTTTTTCCACATGCTCATACTTGTAAGTTAAGAAAGTAATGAAAGAATGTTTCACATGTAACATCTTTTTAGGTGACACGCATGCCATGTTCTTTCAAGCTCCTTTCCATCCAAGCTACTGATTTTATAGGCGCCATTGCCACATGCCTTGCTTACAAGGTAGGGTCCTTCCCAATGAGGACCCAACTTACCCTGATCTTCCGCCTTACTAGCTTCATTGTTTCTAAAAACGTACTCTCCGGGACGGAATTGCTCTTTTCGTACCCTCCTATTGTAGTACCTTTCCATTTGTTTTTTATAAGATGCTTCTCGTATCAATGCCGCATCCCTCCTTTCCTCTATTAAATTCAGGTTGATCCTTAGGTCTTCGTTGTTTTTATCTTCCACGTAGTTTACCCTTCGAAAAGTGGGGACACTGACTTCTGCCGGGATCATAGCTTCAGTACCATAGACCAGGCTAAAAGGCGTTTCCCCATTACTCGTTTTTGGAGTTGTTCTAGCTGCCCATAGAACTTGTTGCAACTCATCTGTCCATCCAGAACTGCTTCTTCCTAACCTCGCCTTAATTCCCTTTACCAGGTCCCTATTGGTAACCTCCACTTGCCCATTGGCTTGCGGGTGGGCAACTGACGTGAATTTTTGTTGGATTTCAAGATTAGTACAAAATTCTTTGAATATTCCCTCAGCGAATTGTTTGCCATTATCACTCACAATTATTCCAGGGATTCCAAAACGGCACACGATATGCTCCCAGACAAATTTCTCTATGTTTCTTCCTGAGATTACTGCCAGGGGCTTGGCCTCCACCCATTTTGTAAAGTAATCTATAGCGACAACTAAAAAATTTAGTCTCCCTGGAGCCTCCGGAAATGCTCCCACAATACCAATCCCCCATTTGTGGAAAGGCCAAGCGGCCGTGACAGGAATTAATTCATTTTTAGGCTGCCTCGGGATGTTAGCATGCAGTTGGCAGGCTTCACACTTTCGTATTTCATCCAATGCATCTTTGTGCATGGTTGGCCAATAATACCCTAAGGTCATCACCTTTGCTACCACTGATCGGGGACCCGAGTGAGTTCCACATGACCCCATATGAACTTCTTGGATTACATTGTTTGCTTGTCTTGGGCCAACGCATTTCAGCAGTGGTCCTAGATAGGACTTTCGATAGAGAACATCTTCTTGGATCCGGTACTGTGGGGCTTTAACGCGGATGCGCCTTGCCTCATGTTTATCTTCAGGAAGTATCCCGCTTATCAAATACTCCCGAATAGGATCCATCCAAGTTGGACCTTCCTCTTCGACTGTGGCCACCATCTCTTTTTCTTCGATCGAGCTACAAGGAAGGACCTCGACCAGAACCTTTTTAGTAAGGTGAGCAAATGTCATAGAGGCCAACTTACTTAAAGCATCTGCCTTCTTATTTTTGCTTCTATTGATATTATTGATCTTAAAAGTCTTGAAATGAGCTTTTTCTTCCTTCACTTTTTCAAGATATTTTTTCATATTTTCACCCTTAGCCTCATATGTTCCGTCAACCTGGAAAGCGACGATTTGTGAATCGACAAACACTTCTAATTTTTGAATTTGCATCGCCCTAGCAATACGCAACCCTGCTAGCAAGGCCTCATATTCAGCAACATTATAGGATGCTTTGAATTCGAAACGGAGTGCGTAGGTATACTCCTTCCCTTTGGGGTCAGTAAGAATCAAGCCCGCGCCGGACCCATCAGCACTAGAGGCTCCGTCCGTGTAAAGCTTCCAAGCTCCTTCTATGCTACCATCTTGTCGCGAGCCCTGATCCTTGCCCATACCGTCATTTGTTTCTTGGCCTCGCTTTCTCTTGTTCCTTCCTTCCTTTATCGCCGGATCTCCCGCCGTCTCTGCCAAAAAGTCAGCAAGTGCTTGGCCCTTTATTGAATTGCGTGGCCTGAATTCTATTTCATATTCTCCCAACTCTATAGCCCATTTGGCCAACCTTCCCGAAACTTCTGGGCGTGTGAGAACTTGTTTTATGGGCTTGCTAGTCAAGACAGAAATGGGATGTCCTTGAAAGTATCTCCTTAACCTTCTAGCTGCGTGTACAAGAGCGAGTGCAAGTTTTTCTATCTCTGGGTACCTTGCTTCTGGTCCCTGCAAAACTCTGCTCACAAAATAGACTGGGAATTGGGCACCTTCCCTCTCAGCTACCAAAACTGCGCTAACAGTGCTATCTGAGACCGATAGATATATGGAAAGTGGTTCCCCCTTAATGGGAGCAACAATCATTGGAAGGGTTTCGAGATATTTTTTCAATGCTTGAAAAGCTCCCTCGGCTTCCTCTGTCCACCGAAAATTGCTTTTATTTATACACCCTTTTAATGTTCCAAAAAAGGGGAGGGATCTTTCAGAAGATTTGGAGAGGAACCTATGGAGAGAAGCTAGCCTCCCATTTAGGCTCTGTACCTCTCTTAATGTTTTTGGGGATTTCATAGCCTAGATAGCTGAAATTTTTTGCGGATCCGCCTTAATCCCTCTTTTTGTAATAACATGTCCTAAAAAACTTCCTTCTTCCACTCCGAATGAACACTTCTTTGGATTTAACTTCATATTTATTTTTCGAAGGGTTTTGAAAGTTTCCTCAATGTCCATCAACATATCCTCCTCTACTCTACTTTTGATCACTATATCATCAACATAAGCCTCCAAGTTCCTTCTAATCTGCTGCCGAAACACCTTGTCAATCAGCCTCTGGTATGTTGCCCCCGCATTTTTTAGCCCAAAAGGCATCTTACGGTAGCAATAAATTCCATCGCCGGTGTAGAAAGCTGTCTTGTCCTCATCTGTTTCTAGCATTTGAATTTGATGGTAACCCTTATAAGCGTCCAAAAAACATTTTAAACAAAAACGAGCGAGTGACTCAACCTTCCAATCAATCTCAGGAAGTGGGTAGCAGTCCTTAGGGCAAGCCTTATTGATGTCTTTGAAATCTACACACATTCGCCACCCTCCATCAGCCTTCTTTACCATTACGGGATTGGCAACCCAACTTTGGTATCTGACTTCCTTGAGGATTCCTGCTTTTACTAAATCTGCCACCTGTTCTCGCGCTGCTTGGCTCCTATCCGGAGCCAAATTACACTTCTTTTGCATCACAGGCTCAATGTGTGTTAGTACGTTTAACTTGTGTTGCGTGTCAAATTCTTCGTTTTCAAGCATTAAGGTTCTTGGGACGCCCATCATGTCTGCTGGGCACCATGCGAATATATCAACATTCTTGCTTAATAAAGACTGGAGTCTCCTTTTAAACTCAGTAGGCAACTGTCTACCAATAGAGATGTATTGATCTGGGAATACAGGATTGATGTAGACCTTTTCTTTAGGGTCATCGCATTTTCCTTTCGGACTCTCCTTTGCCAGATCCATGATTTCTTTAACAGCTTCCACTTGGTTACATTGCTTCTTCTGAGGCTTCTCCGACTTTATGTAACCCATTCCTCCCGAGGTCTGAAACATGACCCCTCCATGTATCGTAGATGTTATCATCCCAAACTTTTGCATGGTTGTTCGCCCAAGTATCACATTGTAAGGAGATGTAGCACGGATGACTACGGATGTTACCTCTTTTTCACGCCGCTTTGGCCTCTCCCCAATTATCACCGGAAGGGTAACCTCCCCCAAGGACCATGAGCATTCGCCGGCGAAACCCACAAAGGGTGCCTTTGAGTCATTCAACCTTGCTCTTTCTTCGGGTTTGAGCTTTAGAAAACATTGCTCGTACATTATGTCACAGCCACTTCCCGTATCCATGTGTATCCTGCTAACATATCGGTTACCAATCAAAGCTTTTATTATAACAGGTTCATCTAACAGCTCCCCTTCCGGAATGGGTGGGAAAATCATGGCTTTGACTTCAGCTGACGGCTTTGCTCCTTGTGTCTTCCTCCATGGGGTTACTATGGTGAAAATTGGATCATCTCTCTTATCCGGCTCTTCCTTAGGCTTCTGTCTTGTTCCCACCTTCACACGATTATGCCAACCTTTAATTAGATGATCCAACCTTCCAGTTCGTAATGCCTCCTCCAATTGCCCCTTTAGAATTCGACAATCATTTGTTTCATGCCCATGATCATTATGGAAGTCACAAATTTTCATCTGGTCCCGTGCCTTAGGCTTACCAGTCCTCTTCAGAGGGGCTTGCAAATTCAACTTCTCTGTGACCAAGATCTCTTTGGGTGTTTTTGCCAGCGAGTCTAGGTTTCCCCTAAGGTTGACGTACCTATTTGGACCCGGCTGGGAGGGAAAGTGTCGGCCTCTATCATACTTGTCAGACCTTTCCGGTCATTGCCTCCTTCTCTTATCTATAGAGTCTCGGTTCCATCCTCCCGATGACTTGTTATCAACAATATCCGTCTTGGCAAACTTTCCACTAGCCGCAGTTTTTGCTTGAATGTAGGCATACATCTTTTCTATAACACCTTGGTAAGTGCTTGGTAAGTCAGTGGAGATAAATTCCACTAGCGGTCTCAGCTTTAAACCGTGAATGAACCCCAAGAGACGTTGCGACTCATTAAACCCTGGTATATGTAATGTCTCATTTGTGTATCTGGTGATAAATTGTCTTATCGTTTTAGTATCCCTCCGTTTAATGTTATGAACCTCCAAGTGTATCTTTCTATGTTTCCTTTGCTGACCAAAGTGTGACCTGAACCTTGCCCTTAAATCATCAAAGTCCTTTACGGAACCCGGAGATAAGCTATCAAGCCATATCCTTGTCGTATCCTTTAACATCATTGTGAACATGTGACAAGCTACCGGCATCGTCCATTTCTGTATTTTTATTGCTCCTTCAAATACCCTTAAATGGTTGTCCGGATCTGCCTTCTCATCATACATCCCAACATTTTGGGGAACCTCAAGACCATCTGGAAGTGGAAAGCTTTCAATCCATGATGCAAACCGTCCTGGATCTGTTTTGACAAGTAACTCGGGATTATGAGAAGTTCTCCAATGTGTTTGTGATTGGTTACTTGGTGCAGCGGGCACAACATATAATCTCGATGGGTAGGGTAGAGGGTATGTGTATTGTTGTTGACCCTGAGCATTTTGGTTTGGGTATATATGGGTATTTGGGTGATAATAAGGGTTATAGGAAAAATGGCTGGGGATTTGGTTAGGGATTTGATCTGGAACTTGGTTGCTATAATAAGCTTATAACAATGGTTAGGGATTTCCATTTCCATTTCTTCGTCTGTCACCCCTGAACTATCATACCGTAATTGTGTACTCACCCCCTGTAATTGGAGACTTCGCAAATATTGTCTTAGGATAGGTTCCATTGTTGAGTAGTTTGGCTCGATAAATGAAAGATTTATTTGTGGCGTTGTTAAATTCTCGACCCCTGTCAAAGTTGATCCAGGCGTTGGAGGCTCCGCTCGGGCTCCAAACCCTAGAGGTGGCTGTGTTGAATTAGGTGTTGTCATTTGCTTTGTTATGAGATCAATTTTAACTTTAAAAAATGGATGGCGCTACTCGATCAAACATAAACCGGTTACATTTGAGTGCAAGAGTGTTAGTGAGGGAAAGCTACGGGGAAGGTAACAGGGGAGGTCTTATAAGCTGGCGGTTCCCTTACGGTAACGGAGTCTGGGATAGTTTTACGCCAAGTTAGATAAGACAAGAAAGCATTTGTAGGTGTTTTTGTCTGTCCCTTTCTGACATAAATGATGGGGTATTTATAGGGGTTCATGGAATGTCATAGAAGATTCTTATTTGTGGGCCCCGATATACCTTTGGGCCTAAAAGTGGGCCTGAACATGAAATATCCTTCTAAAGGCCTACACAAGTGTTTATTGTTGTAAGGTGGGACCACCGAGTTTTAGGGCAACACGTGTCCTCCCAAGTTGGGGATGAATTGCCTGGGGGAATACTATCAAGCGTCCCAATATACCATATGCTGGGGAGGGATTATGTAGCCTTCAAAGTTGCCCGGATGGTGTATTATCAATTCTTGAACCTTTTTCACCTCATTACTTCTCAATAGAAATTTTAGATTTCTGACTTGAGTATCCTCACTCGCCTATAAATTTTAGAAATTTTACACTTTCATCATCTATAAATTTCATAGCTTTATCTTCACTTTTCTTTAATAGTTTAATATACGCCAACTCTCTTTGTTGTATTCAACAATATAGTCGAGATTTGTTATCATGTTGAGGTTCTTAAATTATGGGTTCGACATGTGGATTTTAACATTTGATCTTTAAACTTGCATTCTTCTAATCGGACAAATTCCAATTGGCACATTAAAATATTTAACCAATTTCATCGACACCAAATTCATAACACCATGGTTGTTGGTAGTCGATCTTGTAATTTTTTCTTATCTTCACATTCGTCACCATGTCTTTCATATTGGAACATGGATTGCTTGTGTGCACAATTATCGCCCAAATCGGCTATGGTGATGCATTTTGTAACATTTCGTATTTTCAATATACGTATATTCGTATATTACTGTTCGTCAATACGTTTAATTTAATTATTTATTTTAAACGTCCTATCGTATCGAAACGCGTAACCGACTTTCGAATTTATTTATAAATTCGGAACATAATTATTGGAAACAATAAACATATAACATTTGGTAATAAATGGAATGCCAAACTGTCGTTGCCATCGTTATTCATTTAGTCCCAAAAGTAAATGGGATTTAAAACAATATCTATACATTTAACATTAATAATTTTTATAAATGTTACCAAATCCTAAGGTATTATGTCTAATGTCTTAATAGGATCACACGTAAATTTTGGTAATTTATCGTGACTATTTAGATTTAATCACGGGCTAACATCTAGACAAATGATATTATACCCTCTACAAATATCCTAAAAATATCTAACCTTATCTACCTATCTTGGCAGACACAATCACATTCAAACACGCACAAACACACACACAAGATATTTGCTCTCCTTTCTCTTCTTTCTTCTTCTAAAACGCTATAAAGATATTAACTAAAAACATCAACTACAATTTGGGATCCTCTTTTCAAAGATAAACAAATAGTTATACGAAATTCTCCAAATGTGTTCTTGGTAATATGCCAAAAACGTGGTTAAAGGAAACGAAATAGTGTTCTTCAACTAAGGTATATTACTAAACTCATTATAAATTGGATTGTTAATTAAACCACTGTAGCGTTTTATTCGGAGCATATATACAAGTCGAAACACTATGGAATTTCATATCCGTGATGATAAACAATTTCCTATGTAATATTGATTCATTAATGTGTGTTCGTTTGATGTCACTGACCACCGACCCCATCAATGTCTTCCTATCATTGTTTATAATTAGTTAAAACGCTGTTAATGATCTTGAAACGTGGTCAGGCAATTACGAATTAAAACGCTATTACTTGTTGTCTTAAAACGCTATTGTCACTTGAACCTTCCAATCTCGTCGAGTCCAAGCATCAATCTCGCCGAGTTGCTCACCCTGTTTTGTTAAAACGCTATATGGATATGTTTTGGGTTAAAACGCTATGTAATATCTTTTATGATTAAAACGCTATTAAGAGTATGTTAGTTGTATGTTAGTAGTCAAAAATGCTATCTAACAGAAACATTAATGAAAGTGGTTTAACTTGTCTAAAACGCTATGGAATTCGGTTTTGAACTAAAAATGCTATCAACTTATATTGCCCAGAAACGCTATGTAACAAAAACAGAGTTAAAAACATTTTGGGTTCAGAAACGCTATCCACTTGGATAGGTTGTGTTTATTAAAAATGGGGGACTGAAAGTGTATCTTTTAAATTATGTAATTATTTTACATAATCAGTCCCTATTCTTACTGAGAAACAAACAACTTGGCATTTCCGTGGTTACTAATTTATAAACACTTAAATATTCATAAAACGTTAACTATACTTGTACTTATGTTCTAGGTTCAAGTATTCAAGACGTACGAATCACTCGTTTTAGTAACATTCTAGTACTAGTACTCCCTTTTGTACTCGTATCACATCGTATTGTATCACATTGCATCGAATCGCATCGTGTTGTATCGTATCATCATCAAGTGAGTTCACTGCCCCCTTTTCAACTCTTTATTATTTTGTTTATCGGGGCTGGAAAGCATGAAAGTAACTAAACTTTTGGTAACGCTTAACTTATTTATATTATCAATAATGTCATGTAAAACTGTTTAGGCCTTGTATGGGCGGGGGTTAAATAGGTGTACATGATAGGTATTGATTAACGTTTATCATTGAATTAAGCAACTGTTTAGCATCAGAATAGTATCACTTACACTACTGTTTAGCATCAGAACAGTATTCAATTAAGCAACTGTTTAGCATCAGAACAGTA
>JAOXNX010050620.1:0-12484 GCA_028566075.1 Solidago caesia | reverse complement strand
CACTACATGAGATTCCAATATTGGCACGAGATGTCGAGTATGCCGACGTTGGATCAACTGTGTAGGACTTTGTGCACAATATGTATCAACGAGTGTTTTTCTTATTTAAAATGGAATGTATCGTTGTCAGACTACCAAACCTATTATTATATAAGTATGCTTCAATCAATGTGTAATCAATGTTTACCAATATATATTGGCTCAGTTAGAGAATCAGTAGAATGGCGAATAAGGTGATTTGTAATCGTGGACGGCAGAGAGAATGATGCAAGGTAGCAAACGCTTAAGAGTCAAATATTTGATTTTAACCCTCCGAACACCATACACGGGCTAACATGAGATAACAAACGTTCGTAAACCTTTATATTCTTTTCGAACAAACTTTTGTTTCCGATAATGCGGCTAACACAACGATACGATTCCAAAGTGTGTTGATGAGAGGGAGGCGGAACGCTACCTGGGTAAGCAAAGCCCATTTAACTGGGGAATTCCTTTTAACTAAGGAATTCCTTCGACCAGAGAATTAGGTGATGGGATTACTTAAAGCACAACAAGTGAATATCTGCAATAAGTGATATCGAGGTGCCTTCATAAGTAGACTTACTGGGTGGAGCCTAAGGAAACCAAGAAGAGACTTAAACGGTGTCAAAGATTTCGGAAGCGACAGGAAAGGATTCGGAGACTATAGGTATAGGATCGTTCGTAAGGGACCCGTTCAATAATCATGACCTATGGTGACAAGGAGCGATAGCGGTCACAGTTTAGTTCCTCCAACGAGTATGAGCAGAGTGATTTCGAGGACGAAATCCATTTAACTGGGGAATGATGTAACAACCGTCACCAGAACGTACGGGTCAATCGTGTCTAGTACGTCTATATATGAGGATCGAGATCGAGTCTTCGCGGGTTCATAATAATTCGAGTGATGAATGTCTAATAATTGGAGATAATAGTGAGAACGTGAATTCAAGAAGGAATGGCTAGTTGCTTATGGAAATGCCAAGTTTAAAAATGCTTAATGCTTATGAAATAAAATGTGTCAAGTTTATAGTCGTTACGGACGTAAATAAAAAATAAAGATTTTGGTGTCGGTTATATGTTTTAATGAGATTCGAGTCAAAAGACCTATTTAAACGAATAGTTTTCCGGGTAAAACTGTAAAGTCTTGCGAGAGCTTGGGTGGGAGTATAAAAGGCTCCAACCTCTCATTTCCTATCCATTTCCAAGTTCTCACTTCTCTCTCTAACTTTCTCTCTCTAGAAATTTTTCAAATTTTCGATCTAATCTCGATTCCCACTCGTTGTTTAAGTGTTTTACTTAATCAATTGCTAGATCTATCCTAGAAATGCCTTGCATCTCTTCATTTTTTAAGAAAAGTTTGTATTTTCGGATGTAAATGTGGACCGGTTTTTAGAGCACCAAAAACTCATGTTCCGGGTCGTTTTTCGTATCAAAACTTTAGGGGTTATGTTTATCTATCACTTGAGTCGATTTCTAAACCAAAAATGAGTTGTTTTGCTTGGTAAAAATCTGAGTTAGCGACATGGTATTGTTCCAACTTGAATTCGCACGATCTTGGCCTTGCCAAGATCGCATCCAACCACTTTAAGTTTCCAAGATCGCATTAAAATTTTCAAATGGTTAGATGTCAACTTCGCACGATCTTACCCCTTTTTAGTTCGCACGAGCTTGGTCAATTTCGCATGGTAAAGTCGCACGACCTTGGCTTCACTTTCGCACGACCTTAACTCTCTAAGTTCGCACGAACTTAACTACTGTAGCATGACTTTGACTTTTGTTGACCTGGTCAACACGATTTTAGACTGAAAGTTGACTTTTTGTATGTTTCCGGGTGTCCGTTGTTCATTCTTTATCTTTTTTAACTCTCTCTCGAAAGACTAAATGGTTAATCATATGTTAAAACGATTTGAAAGTGAAAACTTGACATAAAGGACTTAACGAAATGACTTAAAGTTTAAAAGCAACACATTATGAGATCTAAGAGATTTTCTTGATAAACCTTAATGAACGCACAAACGTATTAAACGAGTTTCAATGGCATTTCTTAGGAACACTAGTTTAGATTTAATCGTTTCTTTAGAAAGATGGACTTATCTTTGAGTTGTGGATGATTTAGATTTGAGTTGATAGCGTGTGATCGAGAATTGGACGAATTGAGGCGATTGCGGACGATAGTATTGCACTACAACCTTCATATTTTATCAGCAGTCAAGGTGAGTTTCGTAGCCCCTTTTTATTGAGCTTTCTGGGGTGAAAAGATACTAAAACCGTTTTCTACTGTTTTACTACCGTAGATATAAATTGCCTTTTTACGTACTACTTATGTGATGTATCGAAGTATAGTGCCTTCATAGTTCTTACCATACTTATAGTCCTTACCGTACTTACATGTGCTTAATGGTTCCTACGTGTGTTACTTGTTCTTATGTGTGTGTGATACTGGTGTTACTTGTTCTTACGTGGGTTTCTTGTTCTTACGTGGGTTTCTTGTTCTTACGTGGGTTTCTTGTTCTTAGGTGAGTTTCTTGTTCTTACGTGGGTTTCTTGTTCTTACGTGGGTTACTTGTTCTTATGTGTGCTTATTTGTTGATCCTGTCGAGGATGGTGCTAGTTCTTCCTACTCTGACGAGAGTAGAGGGATATCAAATGGGGCGGTTCACCCGGTATCCTGTAATGTTCTTATGTGCATACTATCCGGCTGCGATTAGAGGAATACCATATGGGACGGTTCACCCGGTATTCTATAAAGATCATACGTGCATCCTATTCGGCAGAGGGTAGAAGGTATCTTATGGGGTGGTTCCCCGGTACCACTGTCGGCCTGACGGGATTTTGTACTTAATACTTTGCTGTGTGACTTAGTATCTATCCCGGCCGAATAACCTATCATATATTATACTTATGATATATTTGTCATAAAATGTACCATATTGGTACGTAAGTCTCTATTAAAGCTCATCTACTTGATACTCACATATTCTCTACGGACTTTATTATAACTTGGACTACGGTTTTCTTTGCTTAAAACCCTTGATCTTAAAAGTGGTTTGGTACTTAAATGGATCATTTTCAGCTTAACAAGATTTACTGGTTTAAAAAGGGTTTTTATTGATCCTTTGGGATGAAACTCGTTCTTATTTAAACCTGCGAACTCACCAACCTCGTGTTGACGTTTTTAAGTATCTTTTCAGGTCATATCAAGGATGGACATAGAAACAAGAGACCTTAGCTGGACTTAAGGATCTACAGAGGATGCATGTAGATGATAGACTCGAGCATGTTGCTTCGGATTGATCCCGATTTATGGGATCCTTTTTGTATTATGATTGAATTCTTGTATGACAATTTTGTGTTTATTGTATGTTTTCATATAGTTTCTCTGTATAATTTCATTGCAATGTTCTTAATGTTGCATCTCGCGTTTCCGCCACCGGCGGGGTGTTACAAAAGATCATAGTTCATAAAACCTGTAAAGTTCAATAGTCAAGAGCACAATACATAACCTTATTGCTTATATCGAGCTCCACTACTATTCTGAATAACCGACACCCTGCTCAACCCATACTCTATCCCTAGTATGTAATAGTACAAGTAATATGCACTCGCAACGAACAGGTACGAGTGAGGGATGGTTTACCCTAAACAGCACTATCCATAATTACCTACGGTCCAATCACAAAACGACGTGATTGAATTCATATTAGTGTCCAGGGATTTTGCGATGGCACTCAAGTAAAAAATAGAAATAATAAGATCACAGTACATTACACACGTCTAATAGTTCATTAATAAAAGTATATTATGTACATCCGTTTAACCCCTGCCCATACAAGGCCTAAACAGATTTACATAATATAACTGTATAAAAGTATGCATCAGTTCAAAAGACCAGTTCATATCAGTTCTAAAAGACCACGTCTGTTCGAAAGACCATATCAGTTCAAACAGTTCATATGTTCAAAATCAGTTCCAGAACAATACATATTATATCATTAGTTCAAAACAGTTTTCATGCTTTTTAGCCCCGCACAAAACAGTTAAAACAGAACAGTGGCAGTAAACTCACCTACCAGTCGATAGTATGACCAGAGCACAACACAGCACAATCAGAACACAAACTGATTACAAAGTACAACTACGAACAGAGTATTAATACTAGTACGAATAGATCACACGTCACGAGTACTGGAACCTAAAACATAAATACAACTGAGATTAACACCTCACAGAACAAGCCTATGTTTGACGACTAGTACTTAATGAAATGCCAACAATACTTTTGAAACTTATTACATTTATTCATTTCCTTTTAGTTCTGTCAGATAATCTGAACTGAATCTGTTTACTAGTTGAATCGAAATTAATTTAATCTGACAGTCTGGACCAAAAATAATTTTGTATGATAATCCGGACCGAAAATAATTTGAACCTAAATTAACTATTAAACAGATTCTACCGAAATTAATTGTTAAACAGATTGAACAGAAAATAACTGTTAAACAGTATCAACCGAAAATAACTGATCGAAAATAACAGAACCGAATCTGACATAACAAAATTTAATTGGAACCAAAACTAACAGTTTAACTAGTTTTGACCGAAAATGACCATCTGATAGAATGCAATTTGGACCGAAAATGATCATACCAACTTAACCAAAAAATGATGTTTTTCAACATGAAATAACATTTTTCTATCCATTGACATATTGTTTACAAAACCCATTTGCTAGAATTTTGATAAAGGTGGAGAAAACTTATAATAAATCTTATGGCCAGTAATAACACTTTTCATGAACATACTTGTGATATTACTAAGATACATACAATTTATGTACTCAAAAATCAAAAGTTTTACATGTTTCAAGCCATTCAAAATCAAAAGAAAACATGGATTTTGCTTAGTAAACAACTTAGAACATCATTATACCTTAGATTGTAACACCCCACCAAGGCGGAAGTATGGAATGCCACATTTATATGATTCATGCTATATGAACTTGCGTAACAACCTCAAAGTGACATGACCTGGAGTTGTGCATTGTAGAATAAGTTGGTTATTTGCTCCTACAAGCGTGCCTACTTGAACAAGGTGTGGGTCAACCGAAGTTCATATTCATGAGGTACTCGTATTATTATCACTATCATTATCATTATATTTATTTAAATTTTTTCTGATTATTTTAGATGTGATACTACTTGAAGCATATTAAGTGAGCTACTTGAAGCAGTTAATTTAAAAAGATGGCTTTTGTTGTTAATTTTGTGAATTATTAGCTCTTTTGCAAATAATAGAACAATGAAGTAATATGATGCCTATTAATAACGAGTCAGCGTGCGAATGTAGATTCATCTCTCCCGTTAAAGTTAATGTTTTTATTGCTTTTGATCATTGGTGATGTTGGCTATGTTGCTACTTATTCGCATTTAACTTTCATTTGCAAAATATTTCAAACATGTCCCACTGGAACATAGACCGATCACAATACAAAATTTGAAGTTGGAAAGGACTTTATTATTTCAAAAAGGTTATTTAGATGTTCAAACATTAGCTAAGTTTTTGTATTAAATTGCAATAACCTTTGCTACTAGCTGTTAGAAACAGTGTTCTTACAATCTCAATATTTGAAAATGTCAAACAGTAATAATAATTTGAATGCTTCACTTGCGCCTCGTGACATTACCAAAAGTTAGTCTCAGTCTCAGAATTTGCAAACAAGATGATGACTGGGAAGCGTATGGTTACCCCATGTCTCCCTTTGGTAATTCTGCGGCTTCTGTGTTTAGCAAATATACTCCTCGTAGAAGTGGAAGCTCACTGGATGAACATCAGTCCATGGCTAAACCGATATAAATCCATCAACAGAACAAGTTCTAATCTGGACAATGGTCTTTGTGAATTCCAGAAAATGTCACTCTAACAAAGCTACAGTCAAGTAACCCTACTAAAACGGGTCACATTCAGTTAATCCATCGCTGACATTGACTGCCTCTTTGGAGTCAACCGCCCCACAGTTGTACATGTACCATTTGCATTAACCCGACATAAATAATTCCTCCAAACCTGCAATTAATGCGTCAAATTTGAAGATTCTTGAAAGCTGCAAGGAGTTATAGAGAGAATTAATTTGTTGATTTACCGTGGTGGCATTGTTTAAGTCCAGTTCACCAGGTTGACATGTTCGATCTGTTTGTCAGCATTTAGAGGGCTACAAAGGGTAGGAACCAACCGTCCAGATTGATTATAATTTATACTTGGAAATGGAAATACAAATGGTTGTGGATTGAAGTTTGAAATGTTGTTGATGATGAGGTTCACCATTTGTCCATTCCTACTAGTTGAAAGGTCACATCTTTTCTTTGAGATAAGGTTTCTTGAGCAATTGTGTAATCAACACATGGGAGAATATCATCCAAAGCTGTTTGAGCCATCGGGTTTTCAACCCACTCATCCATTGCAACGCATTTGTGTCTTCCATAATGCTTCAACCATGGATAACCGTTGTAGTTAGATTCCAAACAATGGATAGAAACAGAGCTGGCAATATGTGCCTGTTTCTCTGGTGGGTAACATATCAGGTTGGCCCGGAACACTTTTAGGCAACAATCTTATCTTTTTGTATATAGTTAGCGTGTTAAATATGACTAGAATGTTATGAAAAGTCAATGAGATAATGTTAAATATGACTAGAATGTTATGAAAAGTCAATGAGATAATAATGTAACTTTTGGAAGAAAAAATTATTTGGGAGAACTCTATGCACTAAATATACAGTTTTAGTAACATTCAAATCTTTTCCTACAACGTCAATATAGTTGATTCTATCCGTCTGGCCCAAAAAGATAAAGCATAACCGTAATGGATCCATTATCAGTGAATGGGTCGAGTTTGCCATTACATAGAGCTTTTAAGAGATTAAGTCACATACTTGCGGAGTGCAAGAAATGAAGAAATATGCCACATAATATCAATGTAGCTGCTATGAGAACCCAAACAAGAATCACCAAGCTGCAATCGATATATGGATTAGGAAAACCACATTATAGATAAATTTTTTACTAGATAAACTGTGTTAGATTATGGTAAATCACTATGAACTATGACCACTTACATATAAACATGAAACTGTAATCTGAGTATGGAGAACACTACAAGAAATGAAGAATGTGAGTCTATGGAACTATAATTGAGTTAAACTTCATACAAAACAGATTGGATATTTGCACATTGATCAACACTGTTGGGCAGAGCAATTAAAAGACAGTCAAATTTAGCAACATGCAACTTGAAATAAGGTGATAAAATTAATTTTGAACAAAAAGCAGGGAAAGAATGTACTAAGTTATAAGTATCCTATTAAGTTATGTTTTAATTAAACTGTAACGAATGGGCGTTCTATAAAACTGATGTTTTATGACTCAAATATCAAGTGTCCTATTATAGTTTGTTATAATAACACCACAATGAATAAGCGTCATATAAAGGTTAAAGTTATAAGACTCAAGTGTCAAGTGTCCTATTAAATTATGTTCTAATATGACTTCGACAAATATGGGTCCTATAACACCGATATTTTATGACTTAACTACTAAGTGTCTTATTAGGTTATGTTATAATAAGACCTCTGGTTATCAAGTGTCCTATTACATTACCACATAATGGGACACCATCAACTAAATGTCTTATAAAGTAATTTATTAGGATCAACATTTTAAGTGTCTTATTAAATTATGTTCTAATATGACTTCGACAAATAAGGGTCCTATAAAATTGAGCTTTTATGACTTAAAAACCAAGTGTCCTATTAGGTTTTGTTATAATAGGACATCGGGTGATCAAGTGTCCTATTACATTACCATATAATGGGACGCCAACAACTAAATGTCTTATAAAGTAATTTATTAGGATCTACATTTTGAGTGTCCTATTAAGTTATATGATAATAGGACCCCAAAATATCATCCATCCTATTAAATAGCTTTTTAGGACACCGGTTTAGTAACATATACTTTAATAGGATCCCAAATGCTTATTCGTCCTATTAAATAGTTTTTTAGGACACTATTTTAATAGCGTCCCACATAAAAGGTCCTAAAAAGCCTTTTTTGTTGTAGTGAATATCAATTATATGTTTTAGGTGAAGATACACAACAAGATTAATACGGTTTATTATATTGCATATTGAATCAATGCATAGAAGATATAAATATTCATATATGAAGTTTATTTGAAACATATATATGAAGTTTGTTCAACTTAATTTGATAGATTTATATCATTGTTGTAGTGCTTTTGTGTTACTGGTATTGATTAAAAGGGTGTTGAAGTTTTGCCTAATCATATGACCTAATTTTAAACTTTCTAGCCAAAGTTGGCTCAAATCCACGAGTGGTTAAAAACCGACTTGTACCAAATAGAATGCAGATGATGCTCCATATAGTCCATATAGTCCATATAAAGTTCTGAAAGAATAGTGGGTGTTGAAGGAATATAATGTTTAGAGACTTGTATCAAATTTTGGACTAAAACCATAACTTTATAAAGGGTAAATTGCTTAATTACAATTAGTTAACGGAATTAGGTAAAGGTTAACGAAGATAGGGACTGTGGGTGTGCATAGTTTCAAAAATAGAATGGCCAGTGTAATTTTGAAAGGTTAGGGATGATTGGTGCAACTAGACTCAAACCACAGGACCATCTGTGTAATTTACTCTTATCGTTATGAATGTGGTGTGGTTATGTTGTGGTGCTGATATCAGTGATATGTCACACCACCTTGGTATGATGATGTAACTACTACTAATGCTAAGTATTAATTAACCACCAACAATAGGAGCCTTCTTAATATAGTAACACTTAAAATGAAAGAGAGCATTAGTAGCAATAATGTTACCACACCAAGGTAGTAGTGTCATATCATCACCACATCACAGCCACATCATTTTCATTTTAATAAATCAAAAACAATAGAAAATAATTAAAAAAAAAAAATAAACCACACCACAATCACCCAAGCCTTCCTAGGGTAGACACACCCACCTTAAAGCTTTCACACCACTACCACACCAACTCTTATAATGAGCGACTCCGACGACCTCGGAATGGAAGCCTTCCACCTTGTCCACCCAACAAACAGGGAGCTTGCATAAATAGACTTAAAACATGAATTGTGTATAACCAATGTCTTATGTCATGTTTAGTTAATAAATTTTTGTAATTAAAACATTAGTCAATAGAGAAAAACTTGGATAGCCAAAAATAAATGCGATGTCATGCATGTTTTACCTACAAAATACTAATAAGTATATATTGGGTGTTCACATAACAATCAACAGAACTTTCAAAAAAAAAAAAAAAAATCAACAGAATTACAATTATTGACCAGCGATTTGGATGGAATTATAAGAATAATCATATCTGTTATTGGAACACTGGTACGTACTACATTGATCTAGGAAACCTTGGGATAAGAAAAACAAGATTGGAAAGATTTGAAGTAGCTAGCTAGCTAGGATGAGTCTTCATAGATTTGAATGGTTTCCTCAGAGCTTTGAGCCATTTTCCAATGAAACCTCAACTTGGGCAGTCATCTGAAACTGGTGTTTGTGTTTGCCTAGTTCTCTACAATGGAATCTCATACTGAACCCCACATCCACGCGAAAAGTCACTGCAATGTAATCATCTTTCTGCAACTGCAATAAACCTGCAGACATCCCGGGTGTCTGAACTATGATAGTGAAAGGCTTAATGCCTTTATTCTGGTTGAATCCCGGAAGAGTGACATTTGCAAAATATATACTCGCCGTCGAGTTTGGAAAATAATGGATGGTCACGTTAATAAAGTTGTCATACGAAGCAGAAATCAGTTGATTGCGATTGTCGAACCTGAGCCCAAAGAAGGCCAAGTCCTTATCTAATGTGATATTGGGCGTTATTTGGTCGATCGCTGGAACATAAAATCTCTCGATATACAATTCGGGTTTTAGGGGATATGTAAATGCGATTACAGAGAAAAATGCAACAAGGCTACTCACAAAGAAAAAAAACAAAGCAAAGAACATAAAGTTCCTTTTTCTAGACAAAGAAACACTTTGCATACGATGACGAACGTTATGCGGAGAAGAAGTTTCAGTGTTGTTTGGGCGGTCATGGTCGACGGGGCTTAATACACTGCGGACTGCTGCTCATGCTTATGATTAACTAGAGAATAACCGAAGTGATCGCATGTATGGAAGAAAATGGCATATATCTTAGTATAATTAAGCAATAATTAACCAACTCGATCAATGTTAACAGCTGCTCAGCGTTTAGTAATTATATATAATAATAATACATTAAAATAATTTTCGAATTGGATGTTATGAGCTTGCTTGATTATTAATTAAAATGGTGAAAGCACGTGTCTCGTGGATGATTAAACTATACGATTTTTATTATGGTTTAATAGGGCCATTGAGATGATCCGTAATCAGTGACGGATTTAAGAATAAAATCACGTGCGTTCAATTATAATTCATCAACTTCAAATGCTTCAAAATGCTTACTTATAATTTACCTAGGTCCAAAATCTTGGATAACATGTGTCCAAACTTAATTTTCTATATGCTTGCTAAATTTTTTTTCAATCTAACCTAGGTCCATAGACGAAACCATATAGAACCGCCCTTGCCCGTAACATGATACGAAATAAGTGGGTGTGAGTTGACGTTAATTGAGTTTGAGTCATAAACGAATCGATACGATTAATACGTTTATATGGTTGTGATTGACCACTGTTTGCGGACTTGGTGTGGAGTACGTACTTGATCTGCGGGTCGTTCTCATTGGTGTACTTGGTCTTCGGAGCATTCTTATTTGTGTGCTTCGGTCGACGGGCTGGTTCTTATATGCTTGGGCTAGTGCGCCCGGTACCAGATGCGCTTGTGCGCCCGGTACCATATTCTTATGTGCTTGGGCTAGTGCGCCTGGTACCAGATGGGCTAGTGCGCCTGGTACCAGATGGGCTAGTGCGCCCGATACCATGTTCTTATGTGCATAAAACTAAAACTCGCATATAAAGATCATTTTTGAATCAAGACCCTTGATTTTAATACAAGAGTCAAGATCACCCTAGTTGGGATAACTTGAGAGAATCCCCATCCATTTAAAATACCAAAGCCATATGACATTAATTAGGATGGGATTCTCTCAAGTTATCCCAAGTCAAGTTGGGGTGATCTTAACCCTGGATTAAAATCAATGGTCAAGATTCAAAGATCATCTTTGAAACTAGTCATGTTGGGATAACTTGAGAGGATCTCCATCCATTTTAAATAACTCTTGCAACTTTGATATTGATATCTATACTATTACATAAAGTATCAACCCTTTTTTTTTTTAAACTTACAGATTTGATGTATCTAAATTGCCCCTTCCTTCTTATTTTTTATTTGAGTTAATTACAATTTCCGTCCTTGTCGTGGTACCCAACTTGCAGCTTTCATCCCTAACTTTCAAAAATTACAGTTTTAGTCCAAATTTTGTTGCTCCGTCAACAATTTTAGTCCAAATAACTAACGGGCGTTAAATGAGAGGTCACATGACCTGCACTTGATGGGTATTTTGGTCTTTTCATTACTATAGGACTAAAAGTGTAAATAACTCATCAACTTTTACATCTCATCATCATCATTATTATATATATATATATATATATATATATATATCTAAATCATCTATATAGGGAAAAGTTACTTTAGGAACCCTTAAAAGGTCAGGAACCTTTAAGAACCTTTTTGATCAAGGGTATAATAGTAAAATCGATTTTTTTATTTTATTTTATAAAATTTAATAAATAAAACATTTTTTTAATTGTATTAATTTTAGAGGATCACATATGATCCACTCTCCCCGGAAAATCACATATGATCCCATCTCGCCGGAAAAATCACATATGATCCAATCTCGTCAGAAAATCACATGTAATCATCTATAATCACATATGATCATCTATAATCTCGTCAGAAATCACGTGTGCTCATCTACAAATTTAAATAGGATTTTTAAAGTACCAATCTTATTTACAAATTAAAATTTCACCAAAAATCACATATGATCTAAAATCACATATGATCATTTACAATCCAACCGGAAATCACATATGATCCAAAAAAAAAAATACAAACATACACGTATGATCCAACAAAAAATACAACCACACACGTATGATCGTCACTGTTAAGATGCCCCAAATCATCACGCATTTAACAAAATACTCTTGAATTTCACATTTAACAACATTACAAGTCTATATCTGCATCTATAAAAACAACTTTGAAATTAATTAACATAACACACACCGATGTACATACATCTTGCTAGTTGCTACTAAAATTAAATTAAAGAGAGGCATGCGCATACACTGTTGTTGTCATCTCTCATCTCCTTTTTAGGCCAAATAAAACCAAAGCTTGTTTCTCATCTT
>JAOXNX010050586.1:0-12487 GCA_028566075.1 Solidago caesia | reverse complement strand
ACCCCTACCCAAAGATAGAGAGGCTGTTTCCAGAAGGACCTCCGGCCAAAGAGTGGAAGAAAAATGAAGTGTAAGGGGTAGGGAAACATATCTGACGGCCAAGTAACGCATAGCTGCATCTACGATATATTATAGAAACAGAAACAACATACAAAAGGTATAAAAACATATCCAACATAACGTTACAGGTATGGGCTCATTCTAGCATAATAAGGCGCAACATAAAACATATGAGATAGATTATAGAAACAGAAAACATAAAGCATAAAAACGTACTACCTATACCAGGTGCTACTTAACATACTACATATAACAGGAGCTACGAGGTACTCATGTGTGTGTGTGTGTATGTGTGTGTTCTTATCTGTGAATTTTTGGATGATAAAAAGACAAAAGGAACGAGTGTGTATGGATAAACTGAGTTGACCCGGTTTTGTTTTGGGTTGGGTCAAGTGTTTTGGGCTATAGTCTTGGACCTGGGTTTTATTTAATGTAAATATAGTCCATTCTTTGTTGTTGAATTCTTTTATTGTTCTTGTTGTTTCCTTTTTCTTGTCAATCTATAAAGCGAAGTGATATTTATATCATAAAATATTGATATATTTATCATACAGTATAACCTTTAGAACATATTGTATAACATGTTTGTGATAAATAAATCAAGAATTGTGATATGCACACTTCTCATCTATAAATTACATTTGGGCAAATTGTCAGATAATTATTTTTTTATTTGGAAAACTTTAATTTCATGGTAATACAAGGAGTATTTAATCAATTTGAAATAAATAAAAAGGTAAACCACCGTAGTCGTAAACCATCATACTTGAGTGTTGAGTTGACATTTACTCCTTTATTTGTTTCAAATTGATTAGTGACCCTATTTATTAATCATTCGTTCTTTTATTAAGAAAAAGGAAATTAATTACTTTTTTTTGTTGCAATTTACGCATTACATAATTACTATTAAATTTCAATGAACTCATCTGGTATAATGTAATAGTGAGATAGTTTACCGTTTAAAACAAAATTTACTTTTCAATTGTTTGAATTTTAAACAACTCTAATTGGCACACAATACATTGCTCTAGACTTATTATGTAAAAACGTAAATCAAGCTTTTATTGAGTGGCTTGATCAGATTGTCGATTGGAACTGATCTTGATTCATTTTTTTTTATTTTTTTTATTTTTTTCAAAGATCATAATTATCTTTGGCTTCACTATAGGTTGAATATGAATATGAATATGAATATGAATACTTATTAAAATGCTCTCATTTCTAGAAACAAGTATTTCTTACCAGAAATATAGAAGATAGAACTACTACTTCTTTTTCATTTTATTATATTGGGATAACATTGTTGGGATAACATATAGTCTTAATAAAAGCTATAATCAACAAGAAAATTTCTATTCTCATTTAACAACTACATGATTATCATTGGTTACAAAGTAGTGATCATAACCACCACTTGATTCTGATTAGATGAATTCAACTCTAATGACCAATTACATTTATAGTATAATTATTAAAAAAAAAAAATCATTTAACAATTATTTTAAATGTTATTCTTAACAAAACCACCAATAAACTACATGATTATCATTGGTTAATATATATATATATATAGTACTTAAATAAACAGTTAAAAGTGGAGATCATAACCACCACTTAACTTTGATTGGATGAAAATAAAGGTCGTATTTTTATTTTTTCTCTCTCCATTATGGGGCTGCCGCTTAACGAGTGGACCACTGTGAAACGAAGGGGACGTGCAAGGGAAGGCATCGGTTATTAGTTTCTACGTTACTAATATCCCGGAAGATGTCTCTAGAATAGATCTAGAGGAAGTTGTGCGAGGATTTGGGAGGCTAACGGATGTCTTTATTCCTGCTAAGAAGAATAAAGGGCTTTTGTTCGTTATGTCAACGAAGGTAATCACTCTTTGATACTGGATAACCTTAACCAGGTGCTATTGAAGGGTGCTAATTAAGTTGGCTGCCAAGGTTCGGTAGGGATGGGTCTAGGCTGTATGCCTGGACGCTCGGTTGGCTCCAAATCCAATGCAGCCTCCTCTCCTATTAGCTCCCAGTTTCAAAATAAGTCTTTCAAAGATGCATGCGCTTTCCTCTAAGGTGGGTAAGGGGGAGATAGAAGACATCTGCCTTACGTACGTTGCCTCTTCCTTATTTTCCTGTTGGAAAGGCAGAGCTGTGATTTTTTGTGCGGATTCTTTGTCGATGTTATCTTCGTTAGATCAATGGCTATGTTCTCTAAAAGTGGGGTTCTCGGGTCTCAACTATCTAGGTGGTTTAAGGGCACTCATTCTCTTCTCAAACAACATCATGGCGGAGCAATTAGTCTTTAATTTCTCGAAACGGGCTTCCTCTTCTGGCTGCTCTGTTTCGGTTTGGGATGGGGTTCACTTTCATAATAATCGTGTGGCCTGCCTGCGAGTCACAGGGGTACCAGTGGATGCACTCACAGTTTATGGAGATTGGCAAAGTTTTTGGAGACTCTTTACTGTCGTCGGAATTCCCTAGCGCCGGCAATGATTTCTCCTATGCTCGGATTAGTGTTCTCACTTCTCAAGTTTCTCGTATCGATGAAGCGTTACAGGTTATCTGGGGGGAAACTACGTACCGCATTTGGGTGTCGGAGGATCTCGACTATTGGTTACCTAAGTGGGTGCGTCAAACTCCGGTGGGGATTGGGCATGTGAATGGGAAGGTGAATGTCCCTTTGTCCCAAACGCTTGGATCATCGGGGCTCGAAAGTGCAACAGGCTTGGCGCATGTAAATGGCAACTTGCTTGCTACAGGGGATATTCCCACTTTTTCCATTCTTGATAAAAATAAATCTTATAATAATGCAAAAGGCTTGGCTCATGTAAATGGCAACTTGCTTGCTACTAGGGATATTCCCTCTTTATCCGCTATTGATAAAAAGAAAACTAATAATAAAGTTTCAAATTTGGAAAAATTGGCACATGGGAAGATATCCTCCATTGTTATTCAGGACAAGTCAGAGTTTTCTTTGGCGCCTATAAATTGTGGCAGTTTTCAAAAGGATTCTTTGGGCTCGCTTCCTCTAAGAATAGAGGATGCTCCTGGGCCTGCTATTGGGCCTAAGACTCTTGACTCTGGTTTCTCTTCTGGTCCGTTTAAAGCTGGTGAAAGACCCCATAAGAAGCGTACCCGACCTAACTCTGATGAAGTAGATCCCCTCTTGCTGGCCCCTATTTTATTTCAACTCTCTTACCCCTCTCAGAACACTAATGATAAAGTCAACAAAAATGGTAAACCCCAAAAACAGAAAAATGGTGTGCATCGCTCTGGTAAGGTATCTAGTTCGAAGGTTCCCTTGGCTGAAGCTTCGCCCATGGAGATCCCTCCTTCTTCTCCTGTGATTCCAGCTTCGCCTACTGCCCCGATGGAGATCCCTCCTTCTTCTCCTGTGATTCCAGCTTAGCCTACTGCCCCTATGGAGACCCCTCCTTCTTCTCCTGTGATTCCAGCTTCGCCTACTGCCCCTATGGATATCCCTTCTTCTTCTCCTGTGATTCCATCTTCTTTGGTTTTACCAGACGGGGATACTTTGTGTTCCGATCTGGTTCATATAGATGGGGATATAAATAAGGAGGTTATCGAAACTGTGAATATGGGGGATCTAATTGGAGTTAGTTTGATTGGTTTTGAGTCAATGGTCAATGATGCTATTTCTGGAGAGGGTGTCCAAACGGGTTTCCAATGAATATTATGTCTTTCAACGTCAGGGGGCTGCGCGATGCAAACACGGTGTCGGGGGTTGGTAAGTTGGTGAAAGAACACAAGATTTCTTTTTTAGCGCTCCAAGAAACTATGATACTGGATGGGGATTCTATTGATTTCAAAGGTATTTGGGGTAGAGGTGGTTACGAAAGGGCAGTTATTAATGCTAATGGGCGGTCGGGTGGCTTAGTCTCTCTTTGGGATCCTTTTATTTTCCAGCATGTAGCTACTATTAAGAAGGACCACTTCATTGTTACATCCGTGTCCATGCGGGATTGCGATCAATTTTTTTAATATCTATGCTCCTCAATCGGTAACCTCGAAAGCCAGACTATGGGATGAGATTGTGGCAGTCAAAAGCTCTCTCTCTGGTATGTTTTTTGTGATGGGCGATTTTAATGCGTTAAGGGGGCCGGATGAAAGGTTCAACTCTTCTTTTAATGGGGCTCTTGTGCTAGATATTTTAACTCGTTCATTTTTAATTTGGACATGTCTGAATATGCTCTCCATGGTATAAAATTCACTTGTATGAAAGGTGAAAAATTAAGCAGAATTGATAGGATTTTGGTTTGTGATAAAGTTTGGAATCGCTGGGCAGAGGCCTCATACAGGGCGCTTCCAAGACTGTTGTCAGATCATAGCCCGATGCTTTTTATCTCTGACTCAGTCGGGTTTGGGCCCATTCCATTTAGGTTCTTTAACTCGTGGGCAAAGGTGGATGGTTTCGATGAACGGGTGACTGAAACTTTAAGGAATTTTCATGGTGAGGGACCGCCAGATAAGGTTTTATCGCTAAAACTTAAGGCTCTTAAAAATGATATTAAGACTTGGGCGGAGATACATAGGGGACAAGTGAACATGGATTTGGCTGCCTTGAACGATACGATACGTTAGAGGTTTTTGATGGTATTATGGAAAATAGGCAACTATATGATGATGAGATTGATATTCGTCTTTGTGCTAAGGCAGAGGCAGATTCTCTTCAATATTTGAGAAATTGCGACCTAAAACAAAAATCTAGGATTCGTTGGGCTATCCACGGAGATGAGAATTCTAACTTTTTTCATGGAATCATCCGGAGTTCTATTGCTAAGTCGAGGCTCATTGGGCTTGATCTTAATGGGGAGTGGTTATTAGACCCAACTGAGATTAAAAAGGAGGCTCTCAAGTTCTTTTCTCTGCGTTTCAAGGAATCGACACGATCTAGACCATCCTTTGCGTGTGATGGTCTAAAATCCCTCTCTGATGTTCAGGCTAAGTCGTTGGTATTGCCCTTCTCTTCCACGGAAATCAAAGAGGCGGTATGGGACTGTGGGAGTGATAGTGCTCCGGGCCCAGATGGGTTCAATTTCTTTTTCATCAAACGGTACTGGGGTCTACTGGAAAACGACTTTATTGCCACTCTTCAGCACTTTTATAATAACGGGGTTATCAGTAAAGGTTGCTCCTCCTCTTTCATGACTTTGATCCCCAAAACGGATTCTCCTGCTTGTCTCAATGATTTCCGGCCTATTAGTCTGTTGGGTTGCATCTCCAAAGTGATTTCAAAGGTGCTTGCCTGTCGTCTTAAGAAGGTCATTGGGTCAATTGTCTCGGAGTCTCAGTCGGCGTTCCTGGTTAACCGATTTATTCTGGATGGGCCTCTTATTGTAAATGAGCTGGCATCCTGGGCCAAAAGATCAAAGGCTAATAATTTTCTTTTCAAGATAGACTTCGAAAAGGCGTTTGACTCCTTAAGTTGGGAATTTCTGGATTCGGTTCTTCTTCAAATGGGTTTGACGTTGGATTGCGGGTATCCTTAGGTCCTCCAGGGCCTCTGTATTGGTTAATGGATCACCTACTCAGGAATTCCAGTTTTCACGAGGGGTTAGGCAGGGGGACCCCCTATCTCCTCTCCTTTTCATTCTCGCAATGGAGGTACTTGGAGCAATGATCTCGAAAGCGGTAGGGGTGGGTGCTTTTCAGGGCTTCATCACTCCGAATAATGGACCAGTCATTTCACATCTGATCTATGTTGATGATGTCCTCGTTCTTGGGAAATGGTCAGCTGATAATCTGCTTCAAGTAATACGAATTCTTAGGTGTTTTTACCTAATCTCAGGCTTAAAGATAAATTTAGGAAAATCAAAAATCTTTGGGCTTGGCATTACTGGGCCTGCTGTTTTGCAAAGTGTGGCTGAGCGGTACTCAATGACGGTGGGTGAACTCCCTTTTGTTTATCTAGGGGTGCCAATTGGAGAGAATATGAACAGGGTTAAAGGTTGGGATGTTGTGATTGACTTGGTAAAAAAAAGGCTCTCAAAATGGAAGGCGATTACTCTATCTATGGGTGGTCGCGCCACGCTTATCAAAGCGGATTTAAACAGCCTTCCTCTTTATTACTTGGCTATGTTTCGGGCTCCAGTTCAGGTCACCAAGAAGCTGGACTCTATTTGGAATCACATTCTTTGGGGTGGTCTGGATGAGCGGCGATGTATTCACTGGGTGGCATGGGATCGGGTTGTGGCACCCAAAGACGGTGGGGGTCTCGGTTTGGACTCTCTTGCAGATGCGAATACTAGTCTCTTGGTCAAATGGATTTGGAGATTTAAGGTGGAGGAATCAAAGCTTTGGAGAAAGGTTATTTTGGCAATCCATTCGGGTGACTCATCTGGTAATTGGCCAAGCTCTAGGGGTGCTGGGGTCTGGTCTAACATTTGCAAAGTTAGTATCGATTTGCTCAAACGTGGTATTGATATTTCCCAGCTTTTTACCAGGCCCTCAGACGCTATTACTTTGGATATGGTTCCTTGGGTTTGGGTTGGAGCTGGGGATACACGGGATTTCACGGTCGCTTCTTGTAAGAATCTTTTGCGTGCTCAGATTAACTCTACCTACTATGAATACGCTTGGTGTAAGTGGCTTCCTCTGAAGGTTAACATCTTTAATTGGCGGGCCGAGATGAATAGATTGCCAACTCGGGACAATTTGCTAAAACGCAATGTGGGGATTCCCTGCCCTCTCTGTCCGCTTTGCAATGAATGGACGGAATCTGTTGATCATCTATTGGTCTCGTGTCCCATGGTTGCTGAAATTTGGAATCGGATAGAGAGATGGTGCAAGATCCCTCCTATATTCGCGTTCTGTCAGAGACCTCATGGAGCTACATATCTCATCCCCCCTTAACTCCAGTTGTAAGGAGTTCCTTCATGCGGTGGTGTTGATTACCTGTTGGAGTATATGGAAGGCACGCAACGAGTTACTTTTTCAAGGGTTGGCATGGTCTGGAGTCAAAGTTGTTGAAGGTGTTCAATCACTTGGATTAAACACCGGGCCAAGAAGAATTTTCTCACATGGTCAAGCTGGATTAATTTTACTTTCTTCTAACTATTTTGTCTATAGTGGAGTGTATACTGCCTTTTGGTGATTGTAATGGGGTTATTTTTGTTAATGAAAAGAGCTATTCCAAAAAAAACTTTGATTGGATGAATTTAGTTTTTTTACAACAAAAGATATTTAGACAGTTAATAAAGTTCTTTTATTTAACTATTTTCTTAAATGTTATAGGAGTGGGGTGTCCATACCGCCGGTTTGGGCTTGATGCCACCGGCTTCACCATTGCCGACAACAAATTTATGGTTGGGAGGTATGATCCACGGCATCAAAGCCCGCTGGTGATACCGTTCATGTGTGACTTTCAAGCGTTCTTTCCTTTTATTTTTAATTCGTTTTACACACACACATATATATATTATAATTAAAATAACATGGGTCTGTGTATGTTTATATATATACAGTTTTGTATCATATATATATTAGGGAGGAAGAAGATGACAATTTGGGAGGGCCCACAGGTTAGTTTCTATTGTTATTTTAAAAACAAACCCTAAACTATTAAATATTTACAAATTAGTTTAAATGTTTTTTAAGATAAATTAATTGATTTTAGTTTTAATACCAAAAAGAAAAAAAAAATTAATAGTTTTAATTAAATTGATTTTAGTTTAATTAAAAAAAATAAATTTGGGAGGTATGAGAATTTATCAGGCGCCAGTGAATTAGGTTGGGAGGTATGAGAATTTATGAAATGAGTTGGCTGAAATTTATTGGCTGAATTTGGGAGGTATGATAAATTCATACCTCCCCACTCCTAGTACCCTAAAAGCCTCACTGTGGTTAATTTTGTTACATTTTTTTTTTGAAAGGTTTGAATTACTCGTGAATATCGGGAGGTCTAGCATACGTTGTCTTAACCAGGCCCGCACTAAAGAGCTCCCTCGCCGAATAGATCCCCAATTTAAACCCCTCGATGAGAAACCCCTATCACCCAGAGATCTGGAGGGTAAAACTCACTCAGGCCCACCATAGATGAAAATTAAATACATGTGGTCATCCCAAATATGCCTAAAGTAGGACTCGAACCCCTGACCTCTTGTGAGGAAATAAGTCTCCTTACCACTAGACCATTTGGAGATGGTTGTTAATTTTGTTACATAATTAAAAAAAGCCTCTTTCCCATCTTAGTGGACTATGATGAATCACCATTATTTTTGTTAATCTATCACCTAGTGCATATACTGTATATGTGAAACGACTTGACCAAATACGACAAAATTTTTTTTATACTTAGAAAATTCTCACAACATTTCACTAAAAATCAAAGTTTAGATTTTTGGAAAACAACACTTGAAATCTTCTTAATGTAGTATAATAAAACTCTAGTATAAGTTTCAAGTCCATTCGATAAATAACGAAAAGTTTGAAAACTTAAGAAATGAAACAGAAGATCGGCGGTCGATGCCACATCGACCGCAGTTCTGGTCCATCGACCGTCGACTGCAAATTTCAACCAAATGGACATTTTAGAAACTTTCAACTTTACAAACTTATACTAAAGCTTAAATAAACTTTCCAACATGATCAAACCTTCAACATTTTAACAATCATAACAAAATGTACCAAAAGCCAAAGTACTAAGGGACAACTATCTATCTAGCTTCAAAATGCCATTCCTTCCAAATGGCTTCTATACCTTTGACAAGCTAGATCACCAAAAACTTCAAGCTTCCATCAACTTGAACTTAGTTCCTATTCCCGGAACCACCTATTCAAAAAGGAAAACAACTAAACAATAAGCCAACGCTTACTGAATATAATTGCATACATATACACATACGAAAGAGGCATACACATAAGGACTATTGTAAGAAGCCTATAATACCGTCGTATCATCTCTTCTTACTCACCATCATGCAAATCAACACATATATGAATCCATACATAAATTATCACTCCATTGTACATATGTATGATAAACAATCTTGACCACCACATTGGTCTAGACCTCAACAAGGTCAATGGCCACAACAAGGCCTAGCCAAATCAATTACAAGTCTTGGGTTACACCCTCACTTGTAATCAATTCCACATATATATAGATGTATGCAAAAATACTCACCTCTATCGCAACAATCACAACAATTAGATGACAAACAACAATTATACGATATTGCCTTCAACCTAGCAATAAACAAAACATACGTATAAGTCATCTTATCAACAAGGCTTCCTAGCCACATTCACTAGTTTCCCTTTTATCCCATTCCTTCCTACATGGTTATTAAGCTCATCACAATTCATCAAAATTCCATTATTATGAACTATCAACAAGTTCATCAAAATCATAAAATCATCATTTTACCAAAACATTATTTATCTTAATAACCATGAAAATTACAACTAAGGCAATGGGAATAACAATAATTATATCATATGGTCATCACAAGACCAAACTATCTAGGGTTCATGAGCTAATTGCTCCTTCACCAAAAACCCCCCAAATTAATTAAATCATATGAACCCTAACTCTTAAATCAACAAAACTCAATAGAAATGATTCTTACCTTAAGATTAGCCAACAACAAAGACTAATCAAAGACCACAATTTCTTCTTCCTTTTCTATGTGTATCGACACACACCACACATATACACCAAAATCCCCAATTGATTTATGAAGTATTGGAGATGATTAATCACTTGAAAGATTACTTTGAAGGAAGGAAAGTTTAGAATTTTGAGAATTGAGATATGAAATAGAATAGGATGATAATGATAAGAAAAGAAATAGGCTGGCTTTCTCTACATAAGCCACGTCCATTTCATTTTAGATGGGTTTTATACCCACTATTCACCAAAGTTCCAACCAATTCAATCTCATAACTCAAAATAAAATACTAGGAATTTCATTTAAAGGTAAAACTACAAAACTAGATTAAATTATTACTTTTAAAAACTTGGGGTGTTACAATATGTAATATACTTGAACTTGAAATTATAAATAGCTTATGATAGATTATGCTATAATATCTGAATTTGAAAACATCAAGATGAAGTTGGTCTATAAGGTGAATGATCAATTTTTCTTTAGTCTTGATTTGTTTATTTATTTTTTGAACGACAAATTTAGGCTCAACGGTATTGCCTCTTCATATACCCAACCTCAATTTCAGAAGAAACCCCTGTCTGCAGTACTGGAAACATTTTTGCTTACGTCAGGATTTGAACCCAAAATCTCAAGTCCCCAAAGTACCAAACCATTTATTGATGGTCGGTTTCTATTGGGTTGATGATAGATTCAACATGACAAGTGGTGGCCATGGTTCATTTTTACATCTATTAATATATATATTCTCTTTAACCTATATACATAGATGTATGAGATGAGATGCTAATACGAAGGGTCGTTATTGGGAAGAAATTGAGAATTACAAGTGGTGAAAAGAATCATGTATCAAAAGAATAATAAAATTCTAGAATACTAGCTCTTGAAATACAATATATCTCATTTGTAGATCAAAATGTTGACTTTGGTCACGAAAACCATTGAGACTCATAAGTTAAAAAGGAACCAACATCAATAGATAAATTAGTATTTAGGGGACTTAAGACCTTGGGTTTAAATTTTGGTATGAGTAAAATGCTTCTAATAATAGAGATATAGGTTTTTTCTAAAAATAAGTTTACTTTAGAATTAAAGTTGGGTATATGAAAAGACATGTTATTGAATCCAAATATGTTATTAAATTTTTTTTTTTAAAAGGATTCATGTCTTAAAAAGATGGCAACACCATGAAAATATTATTCATAAAAATTTACTGTACACATGCTTGACACGCAAGTCGAAGCATAACTAAAGTCAGGTGTCTTTGATACATGTGGTGTTGTGTATAAGTGTATTCATTTGTTGTATAAATATAAATAGAACATGATAAGTTGTACTTTAATTAGAGAAAAATAAATAATTTGTAACCTTGATTTAAAAAATTATATATTTAAAGAGATAAACTTATATGCTTCTAGATCCCTCTCATATTGATTTCAATCACATAGTTAAATGTTAAAAAAGAAAAATTAAAGATTGTAAGAGGGAAACATCTAACTATATGTTGTCATCCGTAGCCGCTTGTTTTGACAAAAAAAAAACTTAATTTTTTTTTAGAGTTTAAAAACTTGATTTAAATTGAATTTAAACATTTTAAAAAGCATTTATGATTGCGTATTGGGTGAGTAAGATTCTAGTACATCATACGAGTGACTCTGTGACCCTATTGCCGATTAACAAAGTACCAACCTATGCCTTAACGTGGAGACACATATCCAATACCGAGGAAAGGCACTCCCAAGTTGCGTCACCCCACCTTCTCAAAAAAGGGAGATTATGTTTTTGGGTCGCTCTTATGGATTATGGAGTGATTCAAGATACGATCATACGAATATAAACCGTAAATAAGTATAAGAAAAAAAAAACACCTTTTAATAAGCATGGATGTACAACCAGTAGTCGAGTACCAAGTTATTTATTTTAAGGGAAATGATATATCCTCATAATAAATAGCCTAATAATCCTCCTAATAACCTTAAAATATGACAAGTGTAATCCACTTATTCTCTTTCCTAATTTTATCCATTGATTTTAACAAGTGTCATGATCAAACTATTAGGAGGATAATTAGGCATATATTTTAGGATGATACTAGATTTTCTTTCGTGTAAAAATATACGGGAGGTTAATGACATTTTTAAAATAAAATGAATTATTAAATAAATACAAATAAAAAGCCTTATGCATTTAAATTTAAAAATATAAGAAAAAAACAAACTGGTAATTTAAATGTAAGGAATGTAAATAAAATCAAAATAAAATAATGTAACTCTAAAACAACATATATTTATTTGATCTTTTGTAATAATTCTTTGTAGACCGAATTTGTTTTAGTATTTTTTGTTTCAGAATTATATTATTTTATTTTAATTTTATTTACATTTTTTATATTTAAATTATCAGCTTGTTTTTTCTTATATATATTTTTAAAATTTTTGCATTTACTTAACAAAACAAAAAATATTTGAAAAGGCAACATGCTACACTGCCAAAACTATTGATCAAATGTTAACGGTTTCAAATATATTGATCAAATATACTTATAAATTTAAATATATGTGGAAGTTTTTAATATAGATGTTAACAAAAAATTTTGATATATTTTTGATATACCTAGTAATATAGTTTGTTTTTTTTAGGACGTGAATATAAATTATTATTGGATTAATATCATCAATTGAAAACATAAATTACTTTTAAATTTTTTTTTTTTTTGTGGAAATATGTTTTTAGTAATTTAATTATTAATAATCATGAAAAGTTAAAAAGTGTTAATTATATTTAAATTAAGTA
>JAOXNX010050551.1:0-12489 GCA_028566075.1 Solidago caesia | reverse complement strand
GGTGGATACCCAAGTAAGATACATTTAATACTTTTGGGTCCAAATTTATCCTTGTGAGGCTTGTTGTTAACAGCATAACATAAACATCCAACTGTTCTCAGATAATCATAAGAAGGCTTAACACCATGAAGGAGCTCAAAGGGAGTTTTCCAATCTAAGAGTTGCATAGGCATCTTATTGATCAAATAAGTAGCTGCTAAAACACATTCACCCCAGAATCTAATGGGTAAACCAGCATGTATTTTAATAGCTCTTGCAGTTTCTATCAAATGTCTGTGTTTTCTCTCAACCACCCCATTTTGTTGGGGTGTGTATGCCATAGATCTTTGATGTACAATGCCCTGAGCCTTGAGAAAAGTATAACATGCCTTGTTGACAATTTCAGTACCATTGTCAGATCTGATGAACTTAGGCTTAGTTTTAAAGTGATTACCCACATAAGAAATAAAGTTGGGCAATATAGTACTAACTTGATCTTTTGAATGAACTAAGTAAGTCCATGTAGCTCTACTCTTATCCTCAACTATGGTAAAGAAATAATGGGCACCATTCAGAGCTGGAGCCTTATATGGGCCCCAGAGATCAACATGTATGAGATCAAACAACTTAGCAGAAACAGAATGACTCCTAGGGAAGGGTAACCTGTGAGTCTTAGCAAGTCTACAACTGTCACAAGTAAAATCAGTTGCATTCATACTTTTGCAATCAGATACATGAATGAGTTTAGACAATGAAACATGGCCAAGTCTGGCATGAAAAGTATCAAGATTCAAAGTTTTACAAGGAATTGCTAGATTACTAGAAGCAACTAGCTTATTAGAAACAGGAGGAAATCTACTAATAAAGGACAATTGAGAGCTTGTCCTTGGAAGAGTAGTCAAGCATGTGTAAAGACATCTGGAACCCTTTCCAACAGCCACAATTTTGCTATTTGAAAGGTCCTGAAAAACACAAAAGGTAGGAAAAAATTGAGCATAAAGACCTTGAGTGACTAATAATTTTCCCACAGAAAGGAGATTGAATTCGAATTCTGGGACATAGAGCACATTATTTAAGGTGAGAGAGGCAGATAATTTGACTTGGCCAACTATGTTTGCAGTGGTAGTGGTTCCATTAGGCAAGTGTACAATAATAGGTTTCTTAAGCTTTCTAAATGAGATAAAGAGATGAAAATGGGGTGTCATATGATCTGAGGCTCCAGTGTCAATTATCCATTCAACTTTCAACATTGATGTACTAGATGATAATGCAAAAGTTGTGACATAGCAGGATATACCTGCATGATTTGCAGAGGTGCTTGGGCTGCCATTATCTTGCATATGCCCTTTCTCTTTCATCACTTTCATAACTTCTTGACAAACAACATTTACCAGCTGCTGATTCAAGCCCATATTACCCATATTTCCTGCATTTATCTCATTTTCAAGAGAAAAGTCAAAAGGTGTATCATATTCATAACCAGTATTCACTTGTGCTGCCATTTTGAATCCCTTTTTGCCTTTCTTTCCTTTGTACCAATCTGGATACCCAATTCTTTCAAAGCACTGCTCAAATGAGTGGCCATCCTCATCACAATATGTGCAATGTCTCCTCATTTCTGTCTTAAACTCATTTGCCAAATTCTTGTTAGCTTTCTTTGCATTTAAATTGCCTTTATTCACATTCATCTTAGCAAAGAAAGCAGTAGGTTCAGGTGTATTATTGGTGACTTGTTTCTGTTTTTCAACTTGTTGAACAATATAGTAGGCCTTGTTCACTGTTGGTAGAGGATCCATTGAAAGGATTTGATTCCTCACAGACTCATAATCATCATTCAATTTCATAAGAAACTGCACTAGTCTTGACCTGCTTTCAACTTCAAGAAACTTCTCAACAAGTTTGCAAGTACATTCAGTCATTTTTCCACAAGTGCAAGTAGGCATACCATTGAGGTTATGCAGTTCATCCCAACACCTTTTCAATTTGTTGAAATAGGCTGCTATAGAAAGACTACCCTGAGTTATTCCATTAAGTTCTCTTTCTAATTGATATATCAAAGGACCATTACTTTGGCCATATCTTTCACATATTTCTTTCCAAAGTTCAGAGGCAGAAGTAGTATACAAAAAGGCCTCTGACAATTCAGTCACCATAGAATTCAACAACCAACAAGTTGTTGAAATTCTAGGTCTATATAGTCTCCTTATCTCTTCTCTTTGGTTAGGATTATATTTCAAAATTCTAGGTCTCTCGGAAGGATCCCAAGGAAGATTATTCATATCATCTACTATAATAGGCTTTGAGAAAGTAGAGCGAGGTCGTTATATATTAGGGTTATTTCTCTTTGAAGATTCTTCACCAATATTACTAGGCGATAATGAAGACGGTTCTTTTCTTTTAAGGTATCTTCCCATTTATCTAGCAAATAAAATGAAATAAAATCATCTATTCATCTATGTATTATAAACAAACTGTTGCTATATTAGCTAATATGAAACAAATCAACAATTTAGAAACAAACAAACCGATGAAGCCTTTTAAATAGCGGGACGCTCTGTTATTTTTTTTTAACTTGACACAATTTTAATAATCTATTGCTACTATCTACTGGTAGAAATAAATCAAATAATTAGACTTTTAGGGTTTACATAATTGTAAGTTAACTTAAAATTAACACTTACATTATTCAGAAGCAGAATTGAGCAAGGAAGGAAAAGAGAAGATTGAGAAGAGGTTGAGCACGGAATGAGATTATGAGAAGATGATCAGTCTCTGTTTGTTTTTTGACGTTCCGTGTTTTTTTTCACATGTTGTACAATCAGTTTTTAACAATACGGATTATTAGAGTTGAGGGGTTGGGCTGAGGGCATTATAAGAACATATGGGCTTTTACAAAAAAAATTAACATTACTAGTTGGGTTTTTTTTTGGGCTGCATAGAGGGCATTACCCCCCCTAACATTACATTACATCCGCCCCTGCCTATGTCCTATACAACTATCTCCTTACTATACTAAATGAGAGTCAGCAATGACATAAGAAAAACTAAGATGTTAGTTTTTTAACCCATCTACATTGGATTGTGACATCATAGGGTGATAAATTTGTATATTTTCTGAAGTGTTTCTACTATGTGTATATATATACGTATATAATAAATAGAGTTAGTGGGCCTTTTAACTGTATTAGGGAGATATATGTATATACGGAGTATTTTCTGAAGTGTTTCTACTATGTTGCTTAGAAATAGAGATTAGGCTATAAGCATCTTGTATTGTTTGGTGGGCTAAGCAGTTTGAAAGTCTCCAAATATCCAAATTATGTAACTATTGTGTTTTATTTTTTGTTAGTTTGAAGTTTGTAGTATTTGTGGTTCACAATATTATTTCAAGGTTCTTTTGTGAGTAAAGATCTTTATCTATTGTGGTTCACAATCTCGCTTTGCAATTCACTGGCCTTTATTAGGTAAAGATCTTTATTCAAATTTAGTAATTTGGATTGAATGTGTAATTGCAGCTCTGGATAAAAATATCTGTGTTTTAAATTTATTGTTTTCCAAAATCTTGCGCAGATGGTTTTGAAGTCTCAAAAAATCGCCAAGCTGCTGAAATTCAAGTTTGTTAATTAGAAGTAGATTTTGTTTTCAACTGGGTATAATCTAGAATTGTTTCATGGTATTCTATTAGTATGGTGTTGTTTTAGGTTTCATGGTATTCTATTTGTGTTTTAGTCATTATTTTAGGTTTCAATACATATAAGTAAGTCACTACCTATGAGCTTTTTTTAAAGAAGTCAGTGAGTTTTCAACCAGATTTCATTTATATTGACACAAAACTTACAAAGACTTTACCTTCGTTGATGATTGATACATTTACGGCATGATAATACATTATGATTGATACCCCGATCAAGTGGAAAGAGGGAATGGTAATACATTATGTTTGATACATTTACGGCATGATATCTTGAGTGATTTTTTGAGTATAAACTTGCACAATTTACTTTCCTACATATTAGGCTTATATATATTTGATCATTTTGTAATATGGGACAAAGGATGGGCCTTTTGGTTTGTGTGTTACTGTTAATGCTAACCAGTGTAAGGCATTTGGCATGGGTACACTCTTGATTGTGTATATATTCTATTGTTATATTTTAACATTGAGAAAAAGGCATTTGGTAAGGTTCCCTGCATTTCTAATTTTACATTTTCTTCTGAAAGGTTAAGTAAATTGAACTTATTTAGAAGTGAGTTTTTGCCATTGTTAGTTATTACCAAATCTGGATTTTTCGTCAAAAAGTTAACCATGACAATTAGGAATAGCAATTTTGACCCGTTTAGTAAATGGATCAATTGGGGTCATATTTACTTAAGCAAACAAGTAAGGAAGAGCTCAGCTTGAAAATGGAACAGATTAAACGGGTTCACCTAAAGTGTGTACTACTATTTTTGATACGTAAAACCTCCTAAATCATTATATTCATTATTTAGATCATTACCAAATAATATATGCGTTTTTAAGTTTTTGAACCAAAGGTGTTCCGGGACAACAGTCTTATCTGACCTATGTATGTACCAAAAAAGTAGTTGTTTTGACTCGTTTACCATCAGTCCATCTGCCTATTTTGCTACCTCTAATGAAACTTATCATCACTTTATTTACTACTTAACCTAATGAGTTGATCGGTATTACAGGGAGTTCTTACTTTCAACCACTGTCTTGGAATATAAGAATTAAGGTTACTCTTGGTGCTGCAAAGGGGATTGGTTAGCTTCACAGCCCGGAAGCGAAAGTGATATATCGTGATTTCAAATCTTCCAATATCTTGATTGACTCGGTATTTATCTTAAACTGATGTCGGCTTATATAACCGACTACCCAAGCTGAGTGGTTCTCATCATGTTAGGTGGGGAGTGCGTCGGCATTTGAATAATATGCACCTTTCAAAAAATTAAACTTCAACCCCCTAGATGATAAAATGATTCAAAAAATTATAGCTATAACACGTGAGATAACTCATTGGATTAGGAAACAATTCAAAGATGAAATGTAAACATTGGTGAAACCAATTCAAATCAAAAGAGATGTAGTGATATTAAATATTAATAATCAAATAGTTGAGTTTCACTAAATTCTCCAACTATTCATACTATAAGATAAAATGGTCAAGAAGTAGTAATGGATCAAAGCTCGATGATAAGAAGAAATCGGAATTCGCCACTATTAGTTGCTACTTGCTAGTTCATTGGATTTTATCGTTTATCTGAAACTCAAAAGAATTACAAAAGATGTTTATAAAAATAATTTTGAACAATCCACCAGTTATATCAACTGAAAATAAGAAGAAGAAAAAAATTATGATGAATGCTTAAACAACTATTTAAAAAATATGTTATAACCAACAAATAAGAAAAAAAAAGAGGATTGTCAAATACTTACAATGATGTTTGAAGTGGAGGCAAACAAATGTCAAAACCAGTGTACATAAAATGAAGCACACAAATACACAATACTATAGACCTACCAAAATATTTGTAACAAATTTTTATTATAAATTTTGACTGTTATCAAATGAGGGATTGAATTCTTAAATTGATTTATAGTGTACAATAAATTGGTTAAAAATAGCTTACAAATAACAACTCTTAAATTTTTGGTAAGTCAAACCATTTCATATTTCTTAAAATTCAAAATCAAATTATCCCAAAAATCATAAACAATTCAATAAAGTATTTAAAATACAAATTCAAGGTTTCAAACTTTTAAATATACATTTTTTTAAGCATACCAACTAAGCTTAAAAATTTGCCACATATGATTTTTGATGAGTTGACATTGTTGATTAACTTCCAAGTATGATACATCTTATCATTTAGTTATAGGTAAAGATTGAGTTTTAAGAAAATTGTCTAAAAAATGGTAACAGGGATGTGATTAATTTGATTATACATTTTATGCCCTGTAAAATTTGATGTCGATGAAATGATTAACTTGTCAATACCATAAATACCTGAAAATAGCACACAGAAACACGTAAATAACTAAATAAGTGGTATTATTCATGGGGCTGAATTCTGATACAAACCAATATAGCTCCAGGCCTCCAGCCCATGTGGCCCATTTCCGTGAGACATGCCCTTTTGCTATTTGTTACTCCTAAAGAAACAAAAATAATATTAAAAATAAAATAAAAATTGCCACACGTTAAGTTTTGAATGGGATAAATACTATTGCCATCGAAAATCAAAAATCACAAAAACCAAAAAAATAAAAATAATGAAAGAAGCTCATATTGTTAGGATTTTGCAGAAAACCCATTGGTAGAATGATAGCTCATACAATAAAGTGTTATGTATAATGATAATCGTTTTGTTAAGATAATTATCAATTGTAAATGTATAATATTTTGTTGTATATTAATCGTAATCCTAAAATAAGCCTAAAGGTTATTGTTAGCATAATCTTTGTTTTCCGATAATACTCCGTAATATAAAATTTTGTTTTGCCGGTTTTTATTCAATTTAATAAAAAAAAATTAGTGATTTCAAATTTAAATGATAATAGTTATGTAAAAAGATGCAATGAAACATAGGATTCTAAATTAATTGAATGAATAAGTTTTGTTTGTTTTAGCCATTTATCTTAATGAACGGTTTATACACAGATAGCCGGATACAAAATTTAATCATGTTTCTGTTTATTCATTTGTCTTCATGAACAAACACAAATTAACACAATTACACAAAACTAACTAACATATAACTAGAACTATTACGATGAAATTCTAGAATACAAAACATTCAAAGTCTATAATAAAATTTTAACATATATAATCGTGATTTTAGTAAATATTTATATTAATGATTAATAATAAGAAAAACCCGTGAAAAACTGATGGCATCTTTTGATGAGATATTTTTGCTTGTCGACATGACTTTAGTACTCAAAGTACTGCACTGTCGCGTGTGCTCAATTTTCCAATTCAACAAGTTTGAATGCTTTTACCACCAATCAATAATAAAGGTATCATTTCAGTATCACTTATCCACATCCTCTGTCATACCTTACAAATAAACAAATTTACACAAACAAACATTCTAATGGTTAAATCATTAAATAAATTATTTTAAACATATATAAATTTCTTATTGTTTCAAGATGAGAGAATATACGTTCGTAAACGAAAATAAATAAACAAATTTATAAAATGTGAATGGGATATTGTTTTGTAACACTCGTAGAAAACAATAAAATGAAATCAATTTCCAATTGAATTTCACTAAGGATGCATGTCTGATTGTTTCTCAAATAAGTAGCTAGATTATTAATGGAAACCAAAAAAAATAAAATACAAATAATATAACCATAAAACATAAACCTACAAATATTTAGCTAGTACATATAATAACATGATATATAATCAATAATAAATAAAGAAAAATATAAAATATCATGATTTTCCAATTAATAACCAGCTAACATATATCAAGTGAAAATGACGGTACAACAAATTAGTCTTCCACCATCTTTTCCCTCCGTCATCCACCGTCAAGTTTACCGTTACCCGGCCAATATATAGAATCAAAACTATTAAGTGTCGTTCGTGAACAACAACAACGATATTCAATTATATATGTGAGAAAAAAGAAAAATGTTCTAGTTCCTCAACATGTCATTATATCTGTCTAAAGAATCACGACGTTGCAACTTGAGCTGTTCTCTAAATTTAGTAATGAAATTTTCTGCTTTTGCATCATCATCAGCATTTCGCTTAGCCCTTGCTGTCTCTGGCCGCTGCAACCGAACTTCTTCGCCTTTGTCATCGCGCGATTTCCTTACCTCGCTACGTGTTTTCTTTAACGGAACCACTATTCTAAACGACTTGATTCGGTCGAAGAATGAGGGAGCTCGGACGATCTGACTAGGTGAGTCGGATTTAACATGATCTTCTGACTCGGTGTTATCACCATAAATATTAATATTGGATATGGATTTTAAGCGTCCTAATAACGAAGTTGCAGGTGGATTGGGTTTAGGTTTATTCGATGGGTAACGTGGTGAGTCGGGTTGTGAGTCGTAATCACAAATGGAAAATATCGACTGAGAGAGTCGACTGAGAGAAGTGTATTTTGCGGGTTCTGAGTCTTTGTTATTGGTGGGGATGATATTGGGAATAATGGAAGATAAGTTAACAGACTTGGCTCGCTCGAATATCGATGATACTCGAGCGACAACCGGTGTAAATGAAACACCACGAATATAACCATAGTCATGGTCAATTTCATCACGATGTTTGGCGGTGGTTTTGGTGTTTGTTTTTGAAGCCAAGAAAAGAGTGGCTATTATGAGATTAGCAACACCAAAAAGAACCATTGGTGTACACCAAGCACTAATGGAAGACCACATGGAACTAGGTATCGTTATAGATTCATTACCTTTCTCCATTTGTAAAAATATGGATGGATGTATGTTCGAAAAGAGAAAAGCAGCTTGGATACTATATACTCGACCCACCCCTCATAAATTACGTATAATAAATTGTTTAATATAATATAGTAAATTTTAAACTTTAAGAAAGTCTATTGGTTCTTTCTAGGCCTTGATGGAGACGGGACAACTTGACGTACTGTTATTAATTTGACAAAATGGAAAGGGTACCTCAATACTTTATCCACCATGCTATGTCTGAAAATATCTAAAAGAAACGTCGCATACTCGCATTGTGTTATTGCTAACTAATTCATAAACTCCCCTTTTAATTGCATGTTAATTCTCATATAATTGTAACTTAAATATAAATAATTAAGGAGGTGTTTGGTTACAGGGTTTTTAAGTATGATAATCTAATATGTGCCCAAAGGACATACATAAGATGCAATTAATACACCAAATATTTTTCTAAAAAAAGAATGTTGATACTTTTTTAATTTTTCGAAGAAAATATTTGGTGCATAAATTGCACCTTATATATGCTCTATTTTAGACACACATTAAACAATCCCTTAGGTTATAAATAAAACATTCATGTTAAACAAATAATATGATAAACTTGGCTTGAAAACAAAACTGATTAACAGCTAATTATACTAACTATTAACTAATTACATGATTGTGTTCGGCTAAGTCCCAGCAAAACAAAGAAAGACCTCCCAAAACATAAAAATAATGAATGGTTATATCTTCTTTTTTTTTCTCGGCTAGAGCAAATTAAAAGAAAGAAGAATGTGAGTGGGGTGGTCGCCATGTGGCTTCATTGGGTTGGTTGGTCGACAAAACCAAATTCACCCATTGAAAATTAAAAGGGTGAGCCGGTGAGGTGCTGGCTATGTGTGACTGTGTGAACCAACGAAAAATTCATCAAAATATGGAATGGGGATGTGGAGCAGTGGAGATGGCATCTTGCTTCTTGCCCATCAAGGACAAGGCCTAAAAAAGAATCAACACCCCAGGTTAACCGTGGGCTTGTTCTCAGCCCACCAAAATCGTGAAGGGAAAATTTCGGACCACTAATAAGTTATAAAACGCAGCCAACTATTTTTATTTTTTTTTAGTTTTATGTATTTTGTTACGTTATGATTTTGTCTCAAACATTACTCAAATATTATCACTTCATTTGATCATCATTTGAAGTCATTTTTTATATAGCTCCATAAGCATCCAAGTCACAAGATGAACCTACAAAGTACTTATGCAAATACTAAGTAACAAAAACACACAAATTATATATTATATATTATATATAATTTAAAAACCAAAGTTGTCGGCACTCACACAAAACACTGTTCACAAACTTTTCAATTAAACGTACAAGTTATTAAGCATAAGGTTCAACACCTTTACACTTTCACTTTTTGTCCTTTTCTACCGTCTTTTTTTCTTCTTCTTATTAATTTTTAACTTTATATCCTTTCTACTACCTTCTTATTTTCTTCTTATTAATTTGTAACTTTATACTCCTTAACATAATTATAGTGTTTTTTTTTTCCTTCAATTTTAACCCTTAAAATTTTTACCTTTTAGATTTTAGCATAAGGTTCAACACCTTTACACTTTCACTTTTTTGTCCTTTTCTACCTTCTTTTTTTTCTTCTTCTTATTAATTTGTAATTTTATATCCTTTCTACTGTCTTTTTATCTTCTTCTTATTAATTGGCAACTTTATACCCCTTAACATAATTATAGTGATATTTGTTTTTTTTTTCCCTTCAATTTTACCCCTTAAAGTTTTTACCTTTTAGATTTTATGCTCCTATCAAAGTTTTCGTTTTCAGTTTTTTTACACCAAAAATTTTTGTTTTCATGTTTTTCATCAAACAACTTTTACACATTTACGGTTTTACCTCGGCGGGATTTTACTTTGATTTGTTTGTTTTCTTTCTCACCCCGAACTTTACAACTTTAAAATTCTTACTCCCAAATTTTTTATGCCAAAAGAAAGAGAATGTTGTTACTGCATGTCAAATTGTGGTACCGTATATTGGACCATATTTATTATAAGTTCGTATTTCAAATACTTATTCAAAAATGTGATTTTCCTGGTCCACCGCGAAGCACGGGTTAAAAATACTAGTTATATATAAAAACCAAGTTTGGGTTGTGAGAGGAAATCTACTGTAGCTAATAGTATCAGTTGGAAAGCACATGGTACAACATTGTATAGCTTGGTTATTGCTCAAAGAAACTTCCTGATAACTTACAACCCACATACACATATATATACAACATATATACATATATATACACCATCAAATCTTCATCAACATATATACATATACAAATACGCGTGTGCGTCGGAAACGTCAGCGTCGGAACAGCCAAAGTGCCAAACATCTTCCTCTGTCTCTCCCGTCATTACTCTTTCCGATCAACGACTCAACGGTCAAACTCACACAACTGTAGTTACTTAATAAAAGGAACCCTCCTCCAAAATCTCCACCGCCACCGCCACCACACCGCCACCATCGCCATCGCATCGTTCTTTGTATGTAGGTAGAAAACTCACATATTACAAACGCCGGAACCAAACATCGATAACAACCACCGGAAAAAAAAAGGAAAAATAAATAGAAAAATACTATCACAAAAAAGAAGATTAGGGAAAAATAGTATAGTGATACAGAAAGTAAATACTATAACAATGCATATAATAATAATAATACTTATAAGAAAATGAACACAAACATATAAAAAGTGTATATATATACATATATCAAAAAAAAAAAAAAAAAAAACCCCTCCACTTCCAGCCACTTCATGTTCTGTCTCTTCCGATCGCTACCAAACCATCGCCACTTCCAGCCACGAAACCACCGCAACTTCCATCCACCAGCACCCCCACAACCACCACTTCATTTTCTTTCTTTCCGATGCACATATATTTCCATAGAAATATTTACTGATTTACATATTATTTATTATTATTATTATTAGAAAGAAAGATAGATGAAAGAAACTATAAAATCATTTTTTGTATTTGAAAATCTGATTGAGAGAGAGAGAGAGAGTAGACGAAATATTGTATGAATGTTGTTGTTTAACTTTGTAACTTAGGCTGGATAGATTTATTATCATTAGGTAAGTAGGTAGGTTAAGTTTAGATGATTAATTAAATTCTGTATTTGTTTGTGTTTACATGGGCCTTGAGGCCCAAATTTTTATAAGGTAACTCAATTGGTAATTTGCAATGTTACTGTGATTTTTTCAGCCTAGCCCAACAGGTTTTTGAGCCCAGTTTTTTTCAACCCAGCCAACTGTATTAAAATGTAGGCTAATACATACAAAATGCAGGTTTGACTTTTTGACTGGTCAACCGGTTGAACCGGCCCCGGAGACAAACCCGGTTCGACTAAAAAATCGGTTTTTAAAACATTGCTACATAGGTTATATTTGACAACTTTGTTTTTATAGATATAAAGAAGATATTATTTTTTAATATTAAAATGTATGTTTTCTGTGAAAGCTATTGTACTCTTTCTACTAAAGAATCTTTTTTTAGTTATGTTGATATAATATAGTTTTGTTTAGAGGTGTAAGTGTTAAGTTATATAGTTTTGTTTAGAGACGTAAGAAAAGACCGGTTAACCTAACTTGACCGGTTTGTAATCGGTAACCCGAACCGGTTAACTCTTTTTTTTTATGTGTTACAGTTATATGCATTCAACGTATCTTAAAACAGTCATCATCAAAATCTTATATTTATTATATGCGTATGCTCGATAATGTGATTACCAAATGGCGTGTTTTGGTAACTATCATCAAACAAAACTTATAATTTGTTATCTAAATTGGAAGTCTACGGTCCGCAGCGAAGCGCGGGTAAAAAACTAGTTAGACATAAAATGCAAACCAATAAAGGATATAATCATGCAAAAATATATATAATTTAACTTGTATCATACAAAGATCCCAAGAAGCAAATTCGAGGAGAGGCAGGGGCGGAGCCATGTATACCCGAGGGGTAACGGTCGCTACCCCTGAACTTTTACCCGGTAGTGGAATTTTTTTTTTTT
>JAOXNX010050448.1:0-12515 GCA_028566075.1 Solidago caesia | reverse complement strand
AAAGGAACAAAGTTGACGGCAGGGACGAAACAGCGTTTTTCCTGAAACCACAGGGACGAAAAAGGTACTTAACCCTTTATTTTATATACGTCCCAAATTACTTGAAACATAAAAACATTCAACCAAAATTCTACTAACACTACTACACAAATATGTAAAGGAGACCTGTTTTAAGGGGCTTTAGAAACGTGTTTTACAACTGGTTAATTAACCGGTGTCTATGAAAACAATAGAAACCCCTTTTTACTAAAAACCGGTTCCCTTACAAAAATATGGAAACCTCTTTTTACTCACGTAACAGGTTTCTATAGTATGTTTAGAAACCATTTTCATGTATAAAACAGGTTTCCTTGTATATGTATACAAACCCTTTATTATTTAAAAACCGGTTTCTTTAGTATATTTAGACACCATTTTTATTTATTAAACAGGTTCCTTATAGAAGTTTAGAAACCAGTTTCTTCATTATAAGAATGGTGTTTCCCTGTAGAATATAGAAACCGTAATATATATCAACATATATAAAGCCTTCTTAGAAATTTAAACCTGGAACTGAACAGAAACAAATACCACTAGAAATTTAAACAACTTCAAAACCCATTCATCTAGAAAATTAAACTTATATATATAATTGTAACATAAAAAGCCAATCTTCAAAATTAAACATGCTATTTACACATCTAGATCACAATTTAAAAGTCAATCTTCAAAATTACAGCGGTAAAACATATGAGCAGTAAGAAGAATAGTCTAACTGCTGCTTTAATCAAGAAGAAAATTGGCACATGTTGATCACCAAGAATTTGGGGGCTTCTGCACCGGCTGATGAATGAGATTCAATATTCATCCGAAAAAGGGTAGAGTTTGTCGTCTCTTAGAATTGCGTCTACTAAGCAATGCTTTAACCACTGAATTCATCAAAATATATGCTCATTAAACTCTATTTGGATAAGATGCCCTACACCCATGTCAAAAAAAAAAGCTAGAGTTATGAGTATTGCGAAAACTGAACAAAAGAGAGTACAAGGGCAATGTTCATAGCCAAAAAATGTGCGTATGAGTGAGAGAAAGGGACCTTGAAGCACAGACCTTGCATTTGGTACAAGATGTCCAGCAATTTGCTTATCTATCTTGTCTCTATACACACAACCCATAGTCGTCCATGGCTTAGATAGGCCTGTATTGATGACAATCTCAAATAGTGCTACTATATATCATATGAGACTAATAATATCCCTAATCCACTTATACATACATAATGGGTCTAAATGGCAAATCTAATTGGTGAACACAATTCTGGATCCTAATATATGAAAATGAAGCACCGAGATACAAGAGAGATGAATATAGTTAGATCACTCACATGAGCAGAGACAGTCCCTGCAAGAAGGCTCGGTATTTCCCGTGGGTGATTGAAAGTTCTCCCAATTTAATCAAGTAATGACTCGGATAAAACACTCAACCACTCAAGAAAAAAACATTTCCCAATAAAAAAAATAGAAAACCATATTGCTAGCCTTTTGTTCCTGCTCACTTCTTGACACATAGCCCGCTACTCTCACCATTGCTATCACAACATACGGGACAACATACAAAAATCAAGTTAAAGATATGAAGCACAATGATGCAAAGTGCACCCAAAGCCTGGTGAACAGAAAGAAGCGAATTAGTACAAGAACCAACATCCTTCAACTTAAACCTACATAACAAAGGAAATAACTCAACGTTTTGAAATCAAGTTAAAGTATTAATCAACAATAAGGATCAGATTGCATCATTAGGTCGATACTTAACTTATCTCAATGACAATACCTGTTTGATCTTCTAGGGATGTTGGAAATTGCGAGAGAGTCCATGAAATGAGAGTTTGAATTTGGACCAGAGGATACAGAATAGTTGAGTGGAAAAAACATCAATCCAACAGCAAAGCATACCATGAAAAATTTCATCCTGTCAAGTGATTTTATTTCCAGTCATATTTCTATCTTTTCTCAATTACCTAGAACATGAATCATACTTAGGAATAAAAAACTCTATAAAGAGGATAGGAAACAGAAGTGTGTATTTAAATACACATTAGGCTATTTTTAAAGTTTTTAATTATTATTTAACTGAAAGCAGTAGTTAACTATATTTCTATATATTCAATATGAGCTAACGAACCATGGTGGAAACATTAGTACTTAGGCATATACGTTACTATACTAAATATTCAAGCTAAGGTCACCTGGGAGTATGGGACAATCTAAAATAAATATAAAAAAAATGTGAATAAGACTCTCTTGGGTTTAATCTCATAGCTAACTCATAAAATTATACATTTACATATAACCATTTATCATAACATGCTGCAACCAAACCTAGCGAGCTTTATGTAATATTTTACACCCCTATATGTCTAAAATTACAATTCAATATTCAAACATCGTCAACTGTTATAACAAAATAAAATTCTAAAAAATTAGCTAAAAATTTAATTAGCAAAATAATTCTGAAAAATTAAATAAAAATTTAATTAACAAAACAAATTCTGAAATTAGCTAAATAATATATATAAAAATAACTTACAAGAAAAGAGGAGAGGTGGGTTTTGTAGCAAAGGGGGTCGGTGGGTTTTTTCTCCGGCGGCCGACGGCAGTTTGTAGCCTAAGAGGGTGGATGTTTTTTCAGGCGAGAGATCGAAGAAGAAGATGGAAATGGTGGCCGACGGTGAACCTGATCGTGGGTTTTTTCCCGACAAGAGATCAAAGAAGAGGATAATAGGGATGAGAGGTTTTCAATTTTTTGGGAGTAATTATATTGAGGGATATATGAGGGTTTCAATTTTTTTGGAAGTAAATACATGGAGGGATAGAAGAGTATGTTTAAATTTTTTGGAAGTAAAAATTGTGTGTTTGGTGCCTGGAAATAAAACAAAAGGGAAATAGGTTTAGAGATGTGTTGTTCTAAAACCGGTCTCTATTAGATGAGTTTAGAGAAGTGTTATTTATAAAAATTGGTCTTTATTAAAAACCGGTCTCCATTTGTAGTTATAGAGACGTGTTTTTTATTTTAAACCCCTCTATATACATGGAAACCATTTTTTTTATTAAAAACTGGTCTCCTTAGTTTTTTTTAAACCGGTTTCACCCATTTTATTAAAAACCGGTTCAATAAAAAAAATTATGGTGCAACCGTGTACAAATGAAAAAGTACATTGGTACACCAGTAATTAATCCCTTATCAAAATTTGAATTTTCTAACGAAAAAGTACGATATGCATATGTGAACAAATTTTGAATGTTTGTTACGCGACTAGTGTAATAAAAAAGTTCATGGTACAATTGTGTACAAAATGGAAAGTACGTTGGCATTTCAGTAATTAAAACCTAACTTTGGGATATGCTTTCACAAAATTCACTCTCAAACATACGTGTTCTACAACACTCTTCCAAACACTTACCATCCACCCAAAAATCTGATAAAATAAGATTACAGGTGGTGGTGAACTAATGATTGTTGTTTGTCTCGACACAAACAAACAGGAAGAACACAAATAAGAATTAAAAGACTAAATCTTATCTTAATAGGATCAAGAATTAAAGGTAGAAGCTTGTAAGTTATACATTTATAGGAAATGGGTTGCAATCAGATAACTAAAACTTTGGATTTATTTTAGAAGTTGTTGAACAAGCAACAAGAGAAAAAATGGAAAGAAAAAACTCGTTGTCAATTGTCAGCTTATGGCTTTATACCTTTGTATTATTATTTATATATGAGGTTACCAAATGTGTTTTTGTGTTTTCTTAGTTTAATTTGTCGTTTATCTCACATATTAATTTTCATCTTTTCCATCAAATGTGGTCTTCATAAGTTGATGTTTCTTCTCACTTTCCACATTAATTCGTAGATGCATGTGGATTATTTGGAGGGAGATTTGTATAGTTTAGGAGTATGATAGTTTTTTGTTTTAAAAAGTAAAAAAATAAAAATTGTCTTGAGTAAGACTTGGTTTAATTACTACTATTACATTTCCAAACTTGCATATGTTTTTATGCTTACAGTGAGCTTTCAATGTTCATTGAACAGTAAAGCTCTTTGCCTGGCAGGCTAGTTGCCTGTTTGATTTTTTATAATTTTTTTTAATGTTTTTTACTTAATGTTTAATTCTTATCTAACTTTGTATTTTAATTTTACATTTGTTATTATTATTTTTTTTTTTTTTGTACAATTAGTTATATCTAACTTTGGATTTTAGCTTCGCTTTATAGGTTTTTGTTAGGTCCCAGAGGTTCAAATTGACGATCATCACTAACGGATCCGTTAATTTTGGACCAAGGATGCTAAAAATTCTTGATTTAAGGACTCCCATTGCTAGCGAACTTGAAAAGGGACCCCTATTGCTAAAACATACAAACGACAGGGACCAATCTTGCAATTAACTATATATATATATATATATACATATATAAGATATAGATTAAACAAGAAGGCTTTAAAGGAAAGAAGGCTAAGAAAGTTGTTTTTTTTACGTTTTTTTTACCTTGTTTTATTATTATTATTATTATTTTTTATAATAAAACATGTTCCAAAAAATAAAATAAAAAAAATCTAAGGGTTGAGCCCATACCGTAGATTACCGCCATCATTGAGCACCACCAAGGGCAGAGTTTGCACGGCTAAGGTCAGGGTCCGTACCGTAGATCACCACCATCACCGGTCACCCCCACCATCTCCTCTTTATGAATATCCTTAAAGGCGGAGCCTGTACCGTATAATAATCGGAAAAAGATGACTTTTAGGGTTTTAGATTTTTTTTTATGTGCTTTTATTATAAAAAAAAAAGAAGGTAAAATGAATGAATTACGACTCTTTCTAGCGTTCTTATCTTAACACGCTTCTTCCAAGATCTCTACCATATATATATATATATATACTACTTATATAAGCATTTAACAAGGGCATTTTGGGTAGTATGTGAAAAGTTAAGACGCTTACAACAGAATAAAGCACAATGTACAAGTGTTTCATGCACAACCATATTAAAAGGAGTCTTAAAATTCACCTTTTTCACACACTGCAATAGTGCAAAAGCTTTTATGGGCGGCTTTTTTGGGCGGTTTTTAAAATTTGAAATTTGAGTGTCAGGAATCTCTGTCCACTCTCTCACCCTTTTCTTTGACACGCCTTGCACGTAGTTCCATAACCTCTCTCTTTCACAAATAGATCAGATCCACACACTCTCCTTCAAACACATCAGATCTATAATATCTCTCTCACCTATGGAAACTTTGAAATTGGTCTTTCCTCCATCCAATCGTGGAGCTACGAAGCCGGGAGCTATGGCCGGAGCAGAAATTATCTCCGGCAGATGTTGACACAGTAAGTATCGGTTCATTCATAACTTTTTTTGACATGCTTGATGCGATAATATGCATTTTTTGTTCTTATTTGATGGAGTTCTCCCTTAAATTATGCAGGAACACGTTCATTTGATTAGCGAGTCTAAATCCCCTTCATTTTACAGCATAGTGGCAGTATGTCATCATATTTCACTATATATCTGATTTTTTTAATAGTTATATATGACAAATACACAAATGTTTGACCCTCTTAATTCATTTTAGGTAAAGAATGGAAAGAAGGAAGAGGATCTGCAATCTATCAGCAGGCTTTATGGAGCATTGGATTTATTAGTAGCTATCAATGCAAATAAAGATATCTCTTGCTAGGAAATGTACCACAAGAGGTATCTAAAATCTTAGTATGTGTTTTTTTTTTTTTTCTTGTCAAAATTGTGATGTGATGTTAAATGTTTTATATTCTATAACTGTTTATAATTAGAAATTTAGATGAAGTTTCTGATATAGGGATAGTTAGATTATTTTTTCACTTTATTGATATCGGTTTCAACTAATTAAAGATTAATCTTTGTGACTTAATCCAACTCATAATGAATCACAGGTATGTTTAAATTATTGCTGGTTAATGTTCAATTTCTTCGTTTTAAGTATATCCACAAAATCAAGCCTAGAGTACTTTATGAATACTTGTAGGGAAATTGGTCTGTGGAACATGCCAAGCTCAAAACTAGAATTCAGCAATTGCAGAAAACCCAAAGGTATTTGCAAGAAATATCTAATAAAAAATGTTCAAAGTTTGAACTTCAAACGTATATATCATGCAAGATTTTCTCATTTTATGGTAAAATGTGTTTGATGTTTTTAAAGGCATTTCATGGGAGAAGAGCTTGATTCTTTGAACCTCAAAGATCTTCAAAGTCTGGAGCAGCAACTTGATACAACTCTCAAAAACCTTAGGGTATGTTTGGTAGGAGGAATTAAAAGGTGAGAAATGGAAATGAAATCATTTCCAATGTTTGGAACACCATAGGAAATAAGAAAGTGGAGAAATCCATTTCCTGAGAAATCCAAATGCACGTAACCTAATTTCTCTATTTTTAGTGAGGAAATCATTTCTTTTCATTTTTGGCCTTGCAAAAAAAAACATGGAGAAAACAACTCTCCACCATTTTGTGGTATCCAAGGAAGCAATATAAAGTGAAAGTCACGTGATTTGCACAAAAACTAAAAACCACCTTCAAACCCTTTCTTTCATCTTCTCTAGTGATTTTGGCAACACACCCCAGTCATCGATTTGGTCCTCCCTCACCGCCCACTACTGTCTTCCGCTGCTCTCAGCCGCTAATTTTGTTGCAGTTTATTGATTTATTGGATCTTTCCTTTTCATGCCTGATGCTTACGGAACATTCTTGTTATTTGGATATAAAGCAGTTTATGGATCTATTGGATCTGAAAATTTATTTGATATCATCACAAATTCACAAGTCAACAGGAGGCGTGACTAGGTTTATTTCATTAAGTTTATATTTATTTAGATATAAAGCATTTATTTATTCGTTTAAGCAAATTTGTTAATCTTATGCATTGATTTGTTAACAAAAAGCAAGTAAATTGATGGTATATTTTACTTATTAGAATTTTTGAAATTATTGAAAAAATAAACTCAGTGTACAATTTTATTTTCATTTCTCTGGTTTTCTTACCAAACACAAGAAATGATTTTTGTTTATTTCTCTGATCAATTTCTCAGTCATTACCAAACGAAGGAATTCATTGAATTTCTCAGTTAATTTCATTTCTCTCTATTTCATTTCTCTGCTCATTTCATTTCCCTGAATTTCTCCCTACCAAACGCGCCCTAAACTCATTAAAACTTGAACATGTCAACATGACGTATTTTAAAACAATAAGATTCGTCTTATTTTAAAATAAATAAACTAATTTACAAAATAATAAAGGATCGAAAAGGTTGTTTGAATATGGGTGTAATTATATTTTAATGTCTCCTTGGATGAGGTAGAATGCAAACGTTTGTTTCATGATTCCTTAGCCATCAACAATTTCCTTAAATTGTTACAGCCCTACCTCTTACGTATCTAACACATATTTTCCTTCTTACTTATCATGTTTAAAACATGTCTACCTATGTTTGTATACTTTATATTGATATTTAATACAATCATACAACAACCAAGGGCGGAACTATTAAGGGGCAAGGGGGGGTTCCGGTCCCCCCAAAACTTTGAGTTGATAGTGTAAAATTTAGCATCGTTCAACGGGAAAAAAAAAATTTACATTACCGGCCCCCTTAAACTTTTACCGGCCCCCTTAAACTTTTTGTTCAAGTTCCGCCATTGACAACAACCATGTATTTATATTATTTATTTACTATTTATAATTAAGAAAAATAATTCAGATGAAGTTAAAAACAGTTCCAAATTAAAAATATATACATATTTAAATGAGATTTTTTTTATTTCTAATGTATTTTTTTAATTTACTAGTATGAATATAAGTTTATCTAACCGAAGATGGGATTGGAATATTGGTAAGGGACCAAGGTCTTTGCTCTTTCTTTACTCAATTAAGGGGGCCTATTATCATCTAATTGTGGCCCATATTAGTCTCATTCACACTTTTAAACAGTTTTAAACTAAAACAAAAACTTATTGGTTATATTAATATTAATTATTTAAACCTCATAAATATGTATTGTTTGGTGTGGTTGACGTAGAGCATATAAGTTTTGTTTAGTTACCAAAATTTTGAGTAGCTTATAGTTTCTATAAACTTTCAAAACCATAACTCCATAAGCCAAAAACCATAAGGTACTTGAACTAGCTTGTATCTTATAAAAAAATAAAATTACATAAATATCCTTCAAGTAAATATACCATATTTTAGAATTAATATATTTTTCTTTTTACGTCATTTTACATTCATAAGCTACATGCTCCAACTACTTTTCCAAACACGTATATTAACAAAAACTCCAGCTATAAGCTCTAGCTACCAACGTCAACATATCCTACATGTGTAATTTTTTTTATTATTATAATCGAGTATGTATGTTGTGTAGTTTTATTATTATTATTATTATTATTATTATTATTATTATTATTATAATCGAGTGTATGTTGTTGGTTTAAGGATTCATGGATTATATTTAGAGGATGTTTGGTTTGAATTTTGGTATCATTGACCATAAGAATGATAATGGATTTTCCAAACCCACCATACCTCTTGGGTATGATATATACACAAATTCATGAATTTGAATTATAGTTTTCAAAATTAAGCCTATTAAACAAATATTATTTATCATGCAAATCTCATACCCCGTCTCAAAACCCACACTTAGTTAGATTTTATGAAACTTATATTTAGTTTTATGTGTTCAGTCATGAACCTTATAAAAGTTCATAACTTATTAAACCCTTTAGGCCTCTTCCATATATTGCGTTCCCACGGCATCTTCATCGTGTCGTGGGAAGACATGGATGGCACCAACGTGTCCTAATCGAGTCGTGGGAGGGTGGTGTTGAGCAAAACGAGCCTCATGTGGGCCTTTTTTTTTCTCTCGTTATATATATAAATATGTGTGTGTGGTATATATATATATGGCAAAAGTGAATATAAGATCGTCTCATACCTAAGCTTAGGTATGGAATCCCTCATATGCCAAATTTTTAATATTTGTTGTATAATAAAAAAAAAATGACCTGGGCCCCATGAATTTTATGGATTAAAAAACAAAAATGTGAGGGTTCTATACCTAAGCTTAGGTATGGAACAGTCTTATATTCACCTCTCCTTATATATATATGTATATATGTGTGAAAATAATAAAATATTTAAGGATAAAATACGAATGGTAAAAGATGTTATTAGGGGGTTGGCAATGGAAGGGTATGAGGCACGGTATTACCCCATACCACGCGGTAACACCGCCGCCAACGATGTGGTATGGGGCATGGTATCACATACACGGTATCAAATCTCGCACTAGATGGAAAGAACAAGTAGCATGTGTGTGGGCCAAAGTGATATAAAAAATGGTATTATTTTGTTTGGGTCAAAACCGGTTTTGACCGGGTTCGGTTTCGGTTTTTTTTTTCGGTTTCGGTTTCAGTTTCGGTTTTTATGCCCACGTCTAGGGTACACCATATGATCATTATCATCCATCATTTTTAAGTAAATATTTGTTTTGGCCCTTTAAACTTTAAACTCTTTAAAAATGTACCGTATTATCATACACCATTTTTCACTTAGATAAACTATTGTTCATAAACGGGTATTTGCTCCTTGCGGCTGAATGCATCGAATTATCATACACCATCATTAATTAAAATTTTTGTTTCGTCCCCTTAAATTATTTAACCTTTTTAGGGTATATCGTATAATCATACAACCATCTTTAATTAAAATTTTTGTTTTGACCCCTCGATCCTTGAATTTTTTTTCTTTTTATTCTTAACTTTATTTCGTAACTTTTTCTTAACCATATTATTTTTCACTTATGCACTAACTTTATCTTTTTTTCCCCAAACATTTCTACAAATAGGATTCAATATACACTTAAACCTTTTATTTTATCCCTTAGATTTAGTCGATAATTTTATTATTATTATTATTATTATTATTATTATTATTATTATTATTTTTTATCATTTATGACTGAGTTTCTTCCCTACATGGTTAATTTGGTGTATCGTATTATGATTCATCTTCTTTTTCGATGATAAACCTTTAAAAACTTTTTACTTATTTCTTAAATATGTTGGTAAACTTTTTTTACCATATTATTTTTCTATTTACGTTAGGGTGCACTAACTTTATTTTGGTTCCAAACGTTGCTTTTTTTAGAAGAACTTATATTTATTGGGGCTAGAAATAAGATGCAATATATGCTTAAATTTAAACTTTTTTTTCTTTGTTGCAAAATGTAAAAACGTTTCCTATTTTAATTAAGTTATCTTTTATGGTTATTACGCTTAATTAGTTTTTAGCAAAATATTTTGCATATACATGTGTATGAAATAAATTATTGTTACAAATTTATTAACTAGATCTTTAATGGTAACTTCATTTTGTTACAAATGTATTAAAGAATACATGTTTGTTAGTAATCTACACCTCAGTGAAACACAGAATCTATTTCCTTGTTTTACAACAATGCTCACTTAAAGAAGAAACCCGGAACTAAAAATGTATTTCGATAAAGTTTTTAATAACTTTTGTTAACAGGGCATGCTATGCGGCGACAACATATATGGATTACTGTGTATGATCCGGTTTTGAGACGAGAGGTTGTGTGTTTAATACGATGAAAAGATGGGGAAAAAGAAAGAAAAAATGTTGTTAGCTAGTTTTGATCAAAATTGGATAGTTGTGATTGTCTCACCTCTTTGACCTTAAAGTCAACAAAAAAAGTCATTTGCCAAAGATTAAGGAATCATTCTTTTGAAATTCATTCATATAATTCTTCCATGTTAAATTAACAACTACCCTTTGCTTAGATTACTAAAAAGTCAATACATTTGTTTACAACTGAGTCATTGTGGAGAAATTATGAAAATGTATATGCAAAAACGTATATATCCATAAAATGTTGATAACAGACAATATTGACTATATTAGACGATATTGACAATATTAATGATAATATTCTCTTTTGGTTGTAGGAAGTAGTCCATCCAACATGGTGGATGCAAACCTTGGTGTGTTGAGAGCAAGAATGGAAGAAGTGATGAAGAACGAGAAGTTGAAACATACCGCGCCAAAAAGAATGAAAAACATTGAATGGGAATATAACTCAATAACAGCCGACGTTGAAACACAAGACACGAATGGTCGTGCAGCCATGATTACCGGAACCCTTGAGGCTGTGGGTTTAGTCACCGGTTCTGTTGGCCTCGTCTTTCTCCTTGGTTCACTTCCAATAATTCTTGTGTCTCTTCTTGTTCATTTGTGCACATGAAAACGAAGTAGAGCAGCGTGATTTTCTTTAGAAGTACGTTGTCTAGTTTCGTTTAAGGACTTGATACAAAAATATCAGTCAATGTTCGTTATAAAATTGTAAGATAGCTCAATGCCTCTATGCATACTATATATCTGATGTATAAAAACCTAGGTTATCGATCAATAATTAACGATGAATATGGTTGATTATTTGCAATCTTAAGATAAAGTTTTTGTTTTTTTTTTTTCTTTGATGATGAGTTTTATGCTTTAAAATGTATTTCTATTCTATGTTTTAAACGCGCCTCCACCGTATTACATAATTAAAACTTTTGTTAGACTCCAACATAACGATTATCATTTAAGAAAAGAAAATGAGTTACGATTACTTTCTGAAATCATTTATTTCCCTATTCATGCTAGAGATGGGTAAAGCTCAGCTCGACCCTTCAAAATCGAACGGTATTTTATAAGCCTGGCCAGTTCGGGCGGTATTTGGGCGGGCTTTTACTGGCTCTTTTGTCCGACCTGGAAGATTTCGCTTCGACTACAAGTCAGATCGATCTCCTTTTATCTGCAACATGATTTCTTTCATGCATGAATTATGGTACCTGTGCCATAAAACTTAGAAAACTAACTAATCCTATTTAAACGAAAAGGGCTTTTACTTTTGCTAAAACTGTAGTATATATGATGAGCAAATGAACAACCTTTATAATTCAGTTATTCCCATTATAGTAATTTTGAATTTAACATCCAAAAACCATATACAATCATAGAGCAATGCAACATTACACATATTAATTAACCTCGGCTCAAGCTCCATAGAGTGTTAAAATTAATCCAAGCTTGAGCTTAAGCACGTATGGTTAACACCTCTAATCGGGTCGACACCATTCAAAACGTTATATGACTTTAAACGTTTCCTATGAAAATGTTTTATTTGCGAATGGAAATAAGATTCTTACAACCTGGTAATGAATATAAGCCATGTAGAAAATAAGAGAATGAATGGAGTGGTGAAATTTTTTCATAACCTGGATCAGATGTGTGGGTGTAAACGAGACGAGACAGTTCGCGAGCTACCCGAAACCGACTAGCAAACTATTCGAAATCGACTTGGTCTGAGTTGAGCCGAGCTCGAGCCTCAAAATAGCCTACTCGAAAAGCTCGCGAGCTTAATCGAGCTTGTGCTATTTTACAATTTTACCC
>JAOXNX010050350.1:0-12527 GCA_028566075.1 Solidago caesia | reverse complement strand
TAATCATCATTACCTGGTTTTTTCTTAAAATTGCAGTCAGTGGTCACAACACACCTCCTACCGCACTCGAGTTGTTTAGAAAAAGATGCAAACCTAAACGGGAAAGGAACAAAGCATGTGCTATGCTTGTCTAATACCAACCTTTCGATATCATATGAAGAAGGAGGAGGGGTGTCATTGAAAATCTTCTGTTAATTTATATATATGTACAACATATACACAAGCATTTCAAACCATAGGTCATCCCCTTGTATGAATAATACGGGAACTAATGGAATTAACAAAGTCTTTCTCATTAAATCTTGTCTTGAAGCCTTGTGTACCTGTGTGATTGTACATGTTTAAGTGTATTCTTTTTCGCCAATCTAGGTTAGCTTACTTGGCAGAGATTCATGTCTTTTGGAAAAATTTCAGGGTTTAATCATTGGCATGAGTGATTTTAAGATTATTTGAGGTAGTTTAAGAGTAGTGATATAATTGGCGTTAAAAGAAAAAAGTGTAGTGGGTTTCAAAATTTTAATACGATCATCATTTTCAAGCAAATTTATAACTACTATATAAAGCATCAACCCCCCCCCCCCCCTTTCCCTCCCTCAAATTACAGGTTTGATGTACCTAAAATGCATCTCACAATTCAACACACCTACCACCTAAGATACATGGTCTACCAAAAATCTATCCATCAACTCTTAAACAAACCAAACTACCCATTTACATCAATAACTTACACTTCTCGTCGCCACCACCGCCACCAGCACCTGCTGCCATTGCCACCAGTCGCCGCCACCACCACCCGCTGCCGCTACCACCATAACCGCCGCCACAACCTACAATACTCACCGCCGCCACCACCCGCCGACCACCGCCACCGCTATTATCGCTGTCGCAAAACGCGGGCATCCGTCTAGTATTATGATATGGGGGAAATCATGCTATTCTATTTTAAACATACTTAAAAAGAAAATACACATACAAGAACACACATTTACATAACCTTTTATTAAATCAAATAAAACTAAAAATATACATAGATTATATGAGCCATATGAGATCTACAATACTGTCAAAGGTGGTGGGTGATTTATATATATCATAAAAAACTCATATAGAATATTCTACAATTTTCAAATCACATTGTTCAAATACTTTAAAATAATAATTGTGATTTATGAGATTAGTTTTTATAGTATATTAAATGTTTTCCTTTGAATTTTAAGCCGTGGTTGCCAATCTCCTCAAGTGTGGATAGTGTAGGAACCAAACCACATTGTAGTCTAGCACTAGCACGTTGGGTTTCAGTATGGTACCACACTATCACTGATAAGTATCACGTGGGACGTGTATTTGTATATGGGAAGCATATCTGCAAACGATGTCTTTTGAATTAGAAAGTATTGGTGTTGTTTACATCGAATAAAAAATGGTGACATCTTTTGATATGACTTATATCATCTAAATAACCTAGACTTTTAATGGATACTCGATTTAGAAACATTAATCGAATTATTTTTGTTCACTTCGTTGAAAATTTGTAGAGTAAATTTTTCCTCCCCCCAAAAAAAAACAATTCATTAAAAAGACGCATGGATTTTCAAAAAATATGATTATGTCAGCCAATAATCTTTTCTTTATGTTTAACAAAGCAATACAAATTATATTTTTCTTATTCAAAAGTATATGTATCATACACAATTTAATAAAATCATTATAGTTTGTATAGATAAGAGAAATGCTATGTTTAGGTGTTTACAAACAAATTACAAACATAACTTTATAAACTAATGTGTCATGTGAGGTGTATCATTCACATTAAAATTTATTTTCACTTTCATTTCTTTCAGATTCTTTTTTTATCTTTGTGAAACACGAGTTTATAAAGATTTGTTTGTAAGTTTTTTGTAATTCTTATTGGATAACCGATCCAAGTATAACTTGCTCAACAAATTAGTGTAAGAATAGATTAAAAAAAAAACTTTAAAAATGACTTGATTAAAAATAAACAAGTTTTTTAATTCATACCCAAAACCATGGTTTTGAAAACCGGAACAGACATCCGGTCGAACTGGTCTGACTGGGAACCGGATAGGTCATCCTTTATTTCTACCTTGTTCGATTAAGTGTTCAAACAAATCCCAATAAAAAACTGAGGGTAGTAGGACTCGAACTTGGGACATACGGGTTAGGGGGAGCGGCTACTAAATGGAATGTATGTATTCACAGTTTCATTTTTATGTAAATTAGGTGATTAAATATGAAAAATAGGTGATTAAAGTAAAATGGAACTTGCTGGAATGGAATTAAAGACCTACAGGATAAGAAGTTGAGCGTCCACCAGTTTTTCTAGGCTAAGTGTGTTGCATTTTTCATTACTAATTTTATACATGAACTCATCATCTTATATATTTTTTAGAAAAATAAAATAAAGGGTCCAGTTTTTCCGGTCAACTGGTTAAACCGTAAACCGGCCACTTGATCAGTTCGATGTCCAGTTTGGTTCCAAAACAGTGCCCTTAGAGCATGCGTAATGGTGAAAGAGTGGAAGAGGTGGGAAGAGCTTTCACCCGGGGTCGTTGAGGTCGACGATTACAAGAATTGGTGTGGTTATGAGGTGGAAATGTCGGCGTCGTTTGGTCCACCTCGAAAGGGAATTGGTCGCCAGGGTTGTTGGGTGTTTGATTTTTTTTTCTTTCTTGTTTTTTTGATTGGGTATAGGATTATTGTGGCATATAATATTTAGAGTTATTATTATAAAAGTGATATCGTTTTGACGTGATGCAGTGTGATACACCACTTTAGTGTAGTGGTGTGAACATTAGTAACACACTAACACTTTAAAGCATGTTTCAAAACTATGATATATGATGTATTGTACGATTGTACCATATTGTACAATAGATTTAGGATTTAGCCGTGGTAATCTTTATCAATCCCTTGAGGAAAAGGATACATGAAGTTTTGAGCTCTTTTAATTGCCACAAATAAAAGAATAAAAAATAAAAGTAAAAATGAATAAAATATCTTTTGGTGCAAGCAAAGACCAAAAACCAAAAATAGGTTTAGCAAGGGTTTAAGGCGGCCACGATTCACCATCACTTTACATCCTTCACAATACACAAAACCCTAATCGTAAAATCGTGATTCTATATATCTATTATTATCCTATAAATCATTGTTCACATATATATATATTGTATCATCTTTGTTGTATATATACTCACACAAATCTCATTTATATATCTATATCAAGATTTCAATAAATCACTTCACTTTAGCATGTGGAGAAACATATGTAACAAAGCTTCTATCAAGAAGCTTAAAGCATTATCTAATTTTAAAGAAACTAAAATTCTTACAAAAATTAGACATTTTGAGAATTACCCATATCAAGATTCATCATTTAGAGAAAAGGGTATTTGTCAAAATTTGATTTTGTGTAGTGGTTATGATTTTGGGAATTCACGGGTTTCGTCCGGTTTTCGGAATGGTTGGTGTAAGGGTTATGCTAGTAGTTCAGCTGCTGCAGCTGAAGAGATTGCGTCTACTGAAGAAGAAGATAGTGATGAGATTCGCGAAATGGTGGATATTTTGAATAAAGAGATTAAGTCGGTTGAAATGAAGTCGAGGTCCAATGGTTTGGATCATAGGAAGCAGTTGAAAATGGTTAATGGGATTGGTCAAGGGAAGTACATTGCGCTTAGGAGACGGCAGATTAAGACAGAGACGGAAGCATGGGAGAATGCTGCGAAAGAGTATCAGGAGTTATTAGTGGATATGTGTGAGCAGAAACTGGCTCCGAATTTGCCTTATGTGAAATCGTTGTTTCTTGGTTGGTTTGAGCCGTTGAAGAATGTGATTGCGGCTGAGCAGGATTTGTGTAAGGAAGGGAAAAATAGAGGGGCGTATGCTCCACAGTTTGATCAGTTGCCTGCTGATATGATGACGATAATTACGATGCATAAGTTGATGAGTTTGTTGATGACTGGTGGTGGTCACGGTGGTGCTAGAGTGGTTCAGGCTGCTTTACATATTGGTGAAGCCATTGAGCATGAGGTTAGTCCTGCTGCTCATACTTTACTCGTTTAATTTATTATAGCTCGTTTGGCATTGCGTTATGAAATGAATTATGTGAAATAGAATAATCAGAATCAGATGAACAGGCTGTAGGAAATAGTGTTTGGGTGTGTTTAGTTTAATTTGCGATATTTAGGTAATCAGCTGTAGGGATGGTTTCTGTACCACCGAACCGTACTGAGGAGTACCGAAACTGATTTTACCAAAAATCAAATAACGATCCCGAGCCGAATACACTATTTCGGTACCGGTTCGCTACCGATATTTTTGGTACTATACCCGTATGTCCCGAATTTACAGTTTTTTTCCCCCATTTCACAGCCTTTTTTCTTCCATTTTTCACTGCTTTTTTCCATCCATTTTTTTACAGAGAACTGAAATTGTTTGCAATTGCTGCAGCATGAACATGACCATCTATCCGTCCCATTATATGCAAATAAACCCCATCTCTATACATGTCTGAGTAAAGACATAGCAATCAAATTTATGCATTTTAAGATATTGCTGTGTAATGTGTTGTTATTTAGCATTAAATCTGAAACCAAATTACGAAGAAAATACAAACCAAGCTATTAATGTGTCTGCGTGAGCTACATCATTAGAAATTAGCTTGCTCTTGTTAGAGTATATATACTGTATACCAAGTTCATATAATATACAAAGAAAATATTGAGTTTTGAAAGCTAGACCAAGTTCATTTTTGGTTTGTCCAATTTGTCGAAGACCAAGTATTTAATATGTTCATATAATATACAAAGAAACCATTAATTTGTCGAAGACCAATTATATAATATGTTCATATAATATACAAAGAAACCATAAATTTGTCGAAGACCAAGTATATAATATGTACATATAATATACAAAGTAAATACAAACCATGTCCATAAATTGGGAACCAAAAACCATAACCGGTACCCAATTCGGTATACCGGTAACCAATTGATACCGAAACTGAAACTCCTTGAATCAAAACCGATACCTAAACCGAATCCCTATTGGTACGGTATTTCGGTACTGGTTCGGTTTCGGGTATTTCGGTTTTCTTGCTCATCCCTAATCAGCTGTCTAAGTGTTCCAATTCTGGTTATTTAAGCATTTACAAGTAAAATGAACCATGAATAATTAGATTATTAGAATCAGTTTTGTTGCAGCTACTCCTAATATAATCAAAACTTATTATTTGACCCCTAGATTTAAATGTAATCAGAATCAGTTTCGTTCTACTGAAATTTTAGAACTGACGATCTTTGAAAACACAATAATCGTCAATTTCAAAAGAAAACACAAGGACTTATGTATCAATATATTCTGACAATCAGGCAAGAATACATAGATTCATGGAGAAATCTAAGCGAAAAGCTACTTTAAACGAGAGCCCCGATGATGATTCTGAAGCTGTAAATAGTGAGAAACAGATGCAGAAATTGAGGAAAAAGGTGAATGTTCTAGTCAAAAAGAAAAAGTTGCAGCAAGTAAGGCATATTGTGAAACAACAAGATGATTTGAAGCCATGGGGACAGGATGCACAAGTTAAGGTTTGTAATTGTACCCTGTTAGCAAGAGGCAAAATCATGATAATTTTCAACAAGAAATCTCATTTTCATCATTTAAAGAAAGTTAATTTCTGTTTTTCCAGGTTGGTTCTCGTTTAATCCAGTTGTTAATGGAGACTGCTTATATACAACCTCCTGTTGACCAATTCGAAGATTGTCCACCTGATATACGGCCTGCATTTGTACATACTCTCAAAACTGTGGAAACCCCGTAAGTATGGCCTCGTTTATGCTTAATGACATAACTATTTTAATTTTGATTTCCTTTTGTTGATCATTAGTCTTGTGTATTTATAGGAGAGGTAGCAGAAGATATGGAGTTATCGAGTGTGATCCACTAGTTAGAAAAGGACTTGAGAAAAGTGTAAGTAATAAACTTCTAAATATTTGTTTACGTATTCTTCTTTTCTAATTTGTATCTTAAAATCAGGCTATGCACATGGTGATTCCATATATGCCGATGCTGCTTCCGCCTGTTAATTGGACTGGGTATGTGTTTCGGGTTTAATTTCTTCGCCAACTTTGTGTTTCAATAGACTTGGATACGATGCTTGATTTAGTATTCTTCCCTTCCTATAGTTTTGTTTATTTATGTTTCTCATCTTCCACTAGTAAGAAAGAAAGATCAAGTATTTCAGTATTTGGAACCATTGTCATTTGTGTTTTTTCAAATTCAAAAGGTGCTTGGATGTGCATTGTGAAAGTGAATATGTGATATTGAATAATCAGAATAACATGATCATCTGTAAACAAAGGATGTGTTTTTCAAGTTCTGATTATCTAATAATGTATATTTAATGACCATAAGCAAAGGTTGTATATTGAAGGTTTGTATTATGAGGTTACAACGGAGTGAATATATAGAGTACATGTTTACCTCGCACTAGAACTATACAAATACCATAGAGTACATCTGGTCGAATAAGAAAAGAGAGCCAACGTGTGAAATGAGAGTAAGAGTCTCTCGCATTTTTGGTTAATACAAGGGGTAAATAGGTAGTTACATTTTATCCTTAGCTAAGCAGCTTAATTCAGGTTAAAAGAAGTAGTAGATAGGTAAAAAAAGATCCTTAGATAAGCAGTTATATTGAAGTCTTGAAGCAATTGTGAAACTCAGTCAATCAGAAGCAAAGTCTTGTATATCCAAGTTAGTTGAAAACGCACATCCTAACACCCCTATTATCTTGCGATTTAGGGTATTAAAGCATGATCTTTTGGTCAACAAATTATTGTCTAAAGAAACGTGTTGAAGGTTATCCCATGATAGTTAGTTTCTAGAACTTGTTTAATATACTAGATATATAACTCTTGTATCATGACTATTGTAATCAAGTTGATGGTTGTCATAGAAGAGCTATGTTTTGTGACTTTTAGTTGACTTTTTTTGGGAGCAGTTACAATAGAGGAGGCTACTTGTTTCTACCCTCCTATATAATGCGCACACATGGAGCAAAACAACAACGTGATGTAGTTAAACAGACTCCAAAGAAGCAATTGGAACCTGTTTTTGGGGTACGCAAGCCTTCTATTCTATTTTGTAGTATACAAAATGGGCAGGTTGGGTAATGGGTCAAAATGGCAAGGTTGACCTAAAACACTATATGCGCAGAAGTAGAATATGATTATAGAAGGTATATAATCATAGTAATACTCTGAATAAATTTTTTTAAGAGGTTTCATTCATTAGAATTTAGAATTACACTTTGGGAGTCTTTGACCTATATCCAGTTAAGCTAAGCTTCTTGCTTATCCCTTCTTAACATGTTATTAATAATCATAACTCAAATTGACCATTAAAGTATGAGGCTCTAGATTGCCACATCTAATCACAATTGTGTATCCAACAAAAAAACATAGTGCAATGAACCGTTAAAATTCTCTTTTCTCTTTCTCTTTATACTACCAGTTTTTCATATTGAGTTTTTTTATTCAGGCGCTTAATACACTCGGTGCTACAAAATGGAGGGTGAACAGAAAAGTCCTCGGTGTTGTAGACAGAATCTGGGCTAGTGGAGGGCGTCTAGCCGACTTGGTGGACCGTGATGATGTAAGTTATATTTTAAAGTCCAATTTAGGGAATAAGGATTTAATGACTATATTTTTCTCGACTTATTTTATGTATCTAGTTGCTTTATGAGTAGTTTTCTAAATACACAGGTTCCTGTACCTGAAGAACCGGATACAGATGATGAAACCGAAATTAAAAAATGGAAATGGAAAGTTAAAACTGTTAGAAAGGAAAACAGGGAGCGGCATTCACAGCGATGTGATATTGAACTGAAACTTGCTGTAAGTGTTCACTTCTATTTTCTGTATGATAAAGATATCCCAAATGCTTTACATTCTAATACTTCTATATTACCAGGTTGCTAGAAAAATGAAAGATGAGGAAGGATTTTACTACCCCCACAATCTTGACTTTCGTGGTCGTGCATACCCTATGCACCCCTATTTAAATCATTTAGGGTCTGATTTATGTCGAGGTGTTCTTGAGTTTTCTGAGGGCCGGCCACTTGGGGAGTCCGGATTAAGATGGCTGAAGATACATTTAGCAAATGTACATGGTGGTGGTGTAGATAAGTTATCTTATGAGGGTCGAGTGGCGTTTACGGAGAAACACTTGGATGATATTTTTGATTCTTCAGATCGACCTCTTGAAGGTAAACGATGGTGGTTGCGGGCAGAGGATCCGTTTCAATGCTTGGCCACATGCATGAACCTCGCTGAAGCATTAAGAAGCTCCTCTCCCGAAACTACCATATCCCATATGCCTGTCCATCAGGTGATAGTTTACGCTACTTATAATTATTTTTATTTCTCACAAAAGGATATCGAGAAATCGGCCCCTGTAATATATATTTCAAATTTAATAAGACGGAGATATATTTGTTTGAAACAATTTTGTAGGATGGTTCGTGTAATGGATTACAACATTATGCTGCACTTGGAAGGGACAAGGTAGTCTTCACTCATGCTTACATTTCCTCTAGTCCACTCTAGGATAGTAAATTGATAATAGTTTAAAAAATCATTACCTATAAATTTAAGTTGCGTTTCTTTGTTTATTGGTTATTTTGCTGATAAGGAATTTACTATGAATTTATTAATTTTTTCGCACATAATTAGTTGGGAGCAGCTGCTGTCAATCTGGTTGAGGGAGAAACGCCAGCCGATGTCTACTCTGGGATTGCTGCCAGGTTTGTTCATAAAAAAATGTGATACATATACATTAAACTGTCATCTATTTAAGAGAGTGAAAGAGTAGAATAAGAGTTCTTATCTGTCATTCAGTTGAATGACAATACAGTACTTGTAGAAAATAATGAAATATGATCCTAGAATACAATCTAACATTACATGGATCAATGAGGTGTCAAACACATGTCAATACGATGTGAAGTGTGTGGTATGGATTGCTGATGTGATACTAGCTGTATGTACACTCTATCAAAAAGTAATGGAATGTATGCCTCTTTAAGCTCAACCACGATATGTGTCATGATTAACACTTAACAGAGTAAATTTCTTAAACTCTGAAAGTTGATATTGATATTTAAAATCTTGCTGCAATCAGAGTGATTGAGATTATGCGGAGAGATGCAGAGGGAGATCCCACAACTGATCCAAATGCTAAGCATGCACGCTTGCTAGTTGACCAGGTAGCTTTTTTCCCCATTTTTTAAATTCAGTTATCAATTAAAATGTGTGTTTTATGGTAATACATATTTTGTAACATGTTACCTTAATGACTGCCATGCTTAGGTTGACAGGAAGTTGGTTAAGCAAACTGTGATGACCTCAGTGTATGGTGTCACATATATTGGTGCTCGTGACCAAATCAAGAGGAGATTAAAGGAACGTTGTGCCATCGAAGATGATGGAGAGTTGTTTGCTGCTTCTTGTTATGCTGCAAAAGTAAGTCAATATGGACACAATCTATTGAATTCTTCTGGGGACATGACCTATAACCTAGCTGAAATACCACAGGATAATTGTACTTTAGACTATATTCAATCATATTTATGGTTTTGTAGACCACGCTAACTGCCTTGGGGGAGATGTTTGAAGCTGCAAGAAGTATTATGAGTTGGCTTGGTGATTGTGCAAAGGTATATTTTAGCCAAAGTTCATGTTGTTTTTTATTATCCTTTTCATTTAATGAGTTTGATATTCGTTTTACAGGTTATAGCTATGAAAAACAACCCTGTACAATGGACTACTCCTCTTGGACTTCCTGTTGTTCAGCCCTACCGTAAATTAGGAAGGCACCTTGTGAGTTTCTCAAAGTCAAACTTCCTTGATTTGACTTTCAGGGATTATAATTTTGATTAAGGTTTCCATTCTTTGAAATGTAGATTAAGACATCTCTTCAAGTTTTGACACTGCAAAGAGAAACTGATAAGGTCATGGTTAAGCGTCAAAGAACGGCTTTTCCTCCTAATTTTGTGCATTCACTTGATGGGTCCCATATGATGATGACGGCCCTTGCCTGTAAAAAGGCTGGCTTAAGTTTTGCAGGTTGATTAGTGTTTGACTTTTTCTGCAGATGGCATTTCTATCCAAAATATGGCTCATTTATGTTATATAAATATCTTGTTCCAGGCGTGCACGATTCATTTTGGACACATGCGTGTGATGTTGATGAGATGAACAAGATTCTTAGAGAAAAATTTGTTGAACTTTACGAGGCACCAATTTTAGAAAATGTAAGTACGTTAGTTTTAACTACCTATATGCTCATTATCGCTGTCCCATTTTGTTACTTGTATATATTCATTTAGTAGCATGTTTTAAGGATTTGGTTTTTTGACAGCTATTGGAGAGCTTCCAAAAGTCATTCCCGAAGTTGGAATTTCCTCCGTTGCCAGAGAGGGGTGATTTTGACCTTAAGGAGGTTTTGAAGTCCCCATATTTCTTCAATTGAGATTAACCACATTCTTCATGGCTGCCTCTATTTGTTATGACTGGCTTCGTGGTGGCTAGTGGAGTGGAAGCCGGCACTCTCAGAAGTACACACAAAGCTCAAAGCTTTGTGCTCTTTTGGGGCCGCCTTCTCAACACGCACCTCTGTAAATTTGGTGACATCTCGTGCGTTTTAAGCATATCCAATGAAGGTACTACTCGAGGTTATGCTCCTAACTGCCCAATACAATCGACTTGAATTCTACCGAAGAGTAAGGCCAAGTGATTAGTGTATTGAAGCTTGTAATTGTAACTAATTTATACACAATTTCTATTTATTGGGGACTCTAGTTATAGTTTTTTTGGTAGGTTCATATACCTCAATCCAATCACGGCCTGTTTTTGGTTAGTTATGTCTAAAAATTGAATCCGAACATAACCGACTTGATAGTTGGAAAACTTGCAAAATAAAAAGGTTAAAAGAGCAAATTTGCCATTCAAAATATGTTAAAAGAGTAAATTTGTCACTAAATAACCCTAAAGGAACATATTTGCCACGCATATATTTTTTTTAAAGAATTGTTTACTTCTAGATTTTACATATTGTCAATAAACATTAGTAATTGTTTGTTTTGGGGTGTTAAATGATGCTTTTATGTATAAAATAAACAATGTGAAAGTTGAATACATTTTTATTTGTTTGAAAATTTAAATTATGCACACACAAAAAATTCTAAATTAATACACCTGAGATTTATGTTTGATTAGGATGAATGATATTTCAAATAATTAACATTAGCTTTTTAGTTAGTAATGTTCCATAATATTGTGTTATTATACATTGAAGTATTTTGAAAAATTGAGACCGAACAATATTAAGGTTAAACGGTTTAGGTCATCTCGTTATTTCGGTTTGCTATTAAATGTCTTACTAAAGGTAAAATGATCCGGTTATCCACTATGTTATTTAATTTTTAATCAAACAAGTTAATACATGTGTATTTTAATGTTTATATTTATATTTAAATATTTTTTTAAATCGTCGGCATAATATGTGATTTCTAACAGTCTAAAATATTTGAGAATGTGTACACATGTTACCGTATATTTGTGCGATGTTTAAAATATACAACAATAGTTTTGAAATAATTTGGTGGCAAATAAGGTTTTTTTTATAAATATCGGTGACAAATTTACCCTAATGTTTCGTTAATGATGGCAATTTACATTTGTAAATTTATTTAGTGGCAAATATAAGCCTTTCAAAAAAGGGTCGTCCTATTTCTACACCCAGATAAGGACAAAATAGCTATTTGCACACCGCATATACGTAGCGTTTTATATAAAACCCTGAGTTTTGGTGTTGAAAACCCCCCGTTTTATATAAAACGTGACGTTTATGCGGTGTGCAAATAAGACGGTGTCAGAAGAGAATGTCGGAGCTCTGACACGCGCAGCGAACGACAAGTGGCATCATTAAAACTCTCCGTTTCATATAAAACGTTACACTGAAACTTGGCGTTTTATGTAAAACGTATCGTATCCGAAAACTATAAGTTTCCAATAAAACGGTACATTATCAGAATACTCTAAGTTTCATATAAAACGGGACATTAATTGGTTACGTAACGTATGAAATAAAACTTAGAGTATTACGGTACTCTTAGTGTTCAAAACTGGCTGGGATTCTGATGTATCTAAACTCACCGTTTTATGTTATACGCGGCGTATTACACGTAATGGGACTTTTTGTTTCAGATAGATTCCTGGCACCTATCTGTCCCTATAAACTGCGACTGTATCGAATACTTTATAATAAAAACTCCCCGTTTTCACTATTTTTCACACGTATTTTAACTTTCATAAATTTTATATACGTATTTTTTTTGCTAAAAACCTACCACAATACGTATAACAAAACATGAGGGAATCAATATCAATGAATAACCAACGAATTCTTATTACAACAAATACACGTACTTGATATTACAACAAATA
>JAOXNX010050256.1:0-12545 GCA_028566075.1 Solidago caesia | reverse complement strand
AAAAAGCCCCTATAGCTCAGTGGTAGAGCGCCAGTCTTGTAAACTGGAGGTCTGTAGTTCGATCCTGCATGGGGGCACATTTGTTTTTAAATTTTTTTTTGTCCCCTATCACTAAAAATCATCATTCCCTTTTCTCCTTTATACTCGTATCTATCTTTCTCTGACAAACACAACAAAAAATCTAAAAAGAATGTCTCAAATTTTTCACAAAATTCTTTGCAACAAACCCATTACCGGAACAACAATCAGGGCTTTACTCAACTCTCAAAAAACAACCCAAACCCTAATTCCAAATCTTGTTTGTGACCCACAACCCAATACAAAAATTGGTTTTCTTGAATCTTTATCTGATGAAAATTTGACCCATTTCAATCGGGTCCATGTTTACCCCAGTTTTTCATTTGAGTATTTCTTAAATCCAATTTCTTCATCTGGGTATCCGGATTCTTGTCCCGAAAAGGATCCGAACCCGTATGGGTCGGCTTCGAGTAATGAGAATGAGATGATTTGGGCGGATAGCGTGAAGAAGAAAAGAAAGAAGAAGATGAATAAACATAAGTTGAAGAAACTTAAAAAGCGCCTTCGTCATTGCTCTTAAAAGAATGAAATGAAGGTGTTTTCTTTTTTATAGTTAATAATGATTTTGGTTTCTTGATCTGGTGTTTAAGATTGAGATATTAGTTTGATTATGTTTGATTTTTGTTGATGGTTTTTGATGATACATTCGGATGAAGTTATGCAATTTGGGTGATTAGTAAGACTGAAATGTTTATGCAAGTTCCTCACGACTTACGTTTCTACTAATGGGCAATGAATTCTAAGATTTTGTGATGGTTTTATTCTTAATTGCTTATGTGAAACTAGATTAAGATGTTTAAGATTTGTCTTCAAATGTGATATGAGAAGGATTGATTATTTGATTTTATCAAATTAGAATCAGTTTGTGTCGGATTATGATCTTTAGCCATGTAGGGTCTGTATGACGGTATCTACATTATATTAAGTTCTTGTGAGCTCATCACTCTGTAAGTTTGTTATCCGGAGGTCTCTTACAATAGTTTATGTGCAAGTTGTAATACCGGTTTTTGGTTTGTCGTTCTTGCTATGATTGAATCAATCTTTACCTTGTTGATGGTTCAGCTGGATGAAGTCATTAGGTTAGTCAGGTTTGAATGGTTCCCAGCTCCAGTTTCAATTGAATTGTTGGATGAAAACTAGTTCAAGTTGAATGTGGGTGTCAACCTTTTATAGTAATAGAAAATAACGATGATGCATTCCTACTCAAATATGTAAACATACTCTCATAATTTATGGGAATCCTGAATGAAATGAACCTCGTTGTAGTATATATGTTTTTCATATATAAAGTGCACCTTTGCCTTAGGAAACGTTCTTTGTTTATTTTCTTGTGCTTACCTGTACAAGAAGATATTAAGTCATGAGAAGACAAATAGGGAAAACTGTGAGAGATTTGACACCATTGCATGCATGTTTAAAGTGGAAAAACATGATTGGTGATGCCAAAACCAGCCCTTAGTTTATCTCTAAGGCCGTTCACTATGTATATGTCGTGACCCCTTCATCTTGAACGACGAGGATGACACCATAGGGAGGGGGTCGTCGTGACCCATTCATCATCCATGCCCGTCGATTTCACGAAATGTTGGACGAGTTAAGTGGGGTCCAAAGGTGGGTCCATAGCATGTATATGTGTGTGTTAGGTTATATATTTTTTATTTGGGGATGAGGAGAGAGAGTGTATGTGTGTATTAGTTTATAATTTTTTAATTGGGGATGAGGTGAAGATAAATGTATGATAGGGAGGGGGTTGTTCTTGAGTGTGTCTTGGAGAGAGAAAGCTGATGTGACAGTCAAGACGAGGGGATGACGGCATCAGAATAGGAAGAGGCCTAATGATATATTTTTTTAATTCATTAATCTAAGATCCTCTTAATCATAAGAAGATGACATTTGAAAAAATCGAGAGATAAGGTTGGGAAAAAGAATTAGTAGAATCGACGTGTCATATTTATATGATTTTAGGAGGATTTTTAGGCTAATCTTTGGAGGATTTATCATTTTCCTTAAGACTGTTAGGAGTGAGGCATTTTATTGAAGCCCCACTTGAGGGCATCTTCTGTCACGTGGCGATGAGGGCATTCTATTAAAGCCCTTTAAAATTGCCCGTCCTAAAGTATCCCCAATTATTTTATATATATATATATATATATATATATATCTATTAAAGGAAAGGGGCGTTAAAAATGCGACGTGGGGGATTTTTTTTTAACGGACGCCTTTCGGGGGTGTAGCCAGCGTCTTTGGAGCGTTAGATAAACAACTTTTATTTTTAGGTTATTACACCTATGATTTCTCCTTTTTATATTATTACTATCTTAATCCCCTTTTTTTTTTGCATGTAAAAGGGTTATAAAATGGTTAAGGGATATCTTGGTTAGTGGATGTACATAAAAGATCCATCATCATCAAATAATTGTCTTTAAATAATCTGAACATGATAAACCTAATCTATTTATATACATATAGTTTCATACATATGTTTTACTAGATTAAACACATACGTACTTGTATGGGTTAAATAAAAATCTTTATCAAATATTTTTTAAATAAGATAATGATGTAAAAATTAATAAGATTATAATTTTGTAGTTAAAATAAAGTATATAACTTTATTAAATGATAAAAAAAATCAATAACACATGACACCATCTATTTAATAACAAAAATATTAAAAAAACTCTTGAAATGAATATACATAATTTTTTTATTAATATATAACTTCAGCATAACAATATTTTTAAATCTGTATAGCTAAATAGTAGTCCATAATAATTGATGTACCTGATATACAAATAAAAGGAATAAGCTAAGTAATCAAACTTAACCGTTAAGTGACGTCTCAAAAAATATGGTTGCTCATTGAGTCATTTATCACTATTCATTATTTTAACTTTTAACAAAATTGAAAAGAAAATAAACCAAAATATCTCATATGCATAACTTTGTAAGTATAACACTGCAAGAAGAAACTTATAAGCAAATTAATATGTAAAAATAGTTCACCTCAATGTAAATAAAGAGGAGAAAATTAGATTCACAAAATTTATTAATTTATAATTAATAAACCTTAAGTTAAATCCATAGTTACGGAAAAAATTTCCAAAGTTATACTAAGTCTCAAAATCAAAGTTAGTTTATATTAAATATGAATATTATAAAGTTAAAATGAAAACTAAAAAAAAAAAAGTCAACAATATAAAGTTTGAATATAATGAATTAAAGGTAACATCTTTAATTCATAAAATAACTCCTTGAATAGAATTGAATTAAAGGTAACAACTTTAATTTTTAAAATCACTCTTTAATTTGTGTGTTAACATTTTTGACTCAATATTATTTATTTATTTATTAATAGAAATATAAATTTTTATAAATCTATATGGCATAAAAAAAACCACTAAATATGAGAAAAATAACAAGTAAGCAAAAAGCTTAGTTGTCAAAAAAAGAGTAATGCTACATAAAGTGTAAAATATCCTAATTTAATTATATATAGAGAAAAAAGGTTAGAAATATATAAATAATATATTTATACATTAAACATAATTATATAAGTATAACTATCTTTTATATTTACATATTATCGTTTGAAGTAAACTCTTTCACACATATAATAACTTCACAAACGCAATCTCAAAAATTATGTTTTTTATTTAATTTTATTTTCAGCTGTCTTGAAAAACATAATTTAGTTACCCTTATTTAACAAATATTGATTCTTTTATCTTCAATCTTCAAATATGTCATATAGCTTTACAATATTGATTTTTAATTATAAGATTTGAAAAGGTAAAATATGAAAGATATGATACACATGAAAAGCATACATACATAAAACAAATAAGTTTGGAATGCATGATAAACATAATACTTTTCTAGTCTAAAAAGAGCTATTTATCCATAATTTAAAAGTCTTTTTGGCGCCACATAAAATGGATAAAAAATTATTATTATTATTATTATGATTAATTTTGGCCACTTTTAGATAAAGACAAAGTTATATGAGCATTGAAACTTTTTGTTGAGGACCACAAAAATGTTTGATTATCTACGCCAATTCTATTGTGATAAATACGTATTTTAAATACTAACCAGATTTAGTCCTGTGTCAAATAAATGGGAGGTTAACGACATTTTTTAAAAATAAAATAAATTATTAAATAAATACAGATAAAAAAAACTTATAAATTCAAATTTAAAAATATAAGAAAAACAAACTGATAATTTTAATGTAAAGAATGTAAATAAAATCAAAATAAAATAATGTGATTTTGAGATAACATATATTTTATTTCATCGTTTGTAATAATTCTTTGTAGATAAAATTTGTTTTAGTATTTTTTTTTATCTTCCATCTTTGATTCATATGTTAACCTTGAGATTCTTTTTGATTTAATAAATATATGTGGAAGTTTGTTTTAATATAGATGTTAACAAATTTTTTTGATATACCAAGTAATATAGTTTGTATTTTTTAGGATGAAGATATCAATTATTATGTTGATTGGATTACCATCATCAATTGAAACATAGATACGTTTTTAGAATTTTTTTACAGAGATATGTTTTTAGTAATTTAATTATTAATAATCATGAAAAGTTAAAAAATGTTAATTATATTTAAATTTAGTATTTAGTAAGATTTATTCTTTTATATTACAATCAAGATTAAAATGATATTATATGAGACTAACAATTATAATACCCATAATCTATTAAACATTATAAAGAGTTTAAGCACCTTTTTGTTACATTTTCAAAATAAAAATGTCTAAATTGCCCTTAAATGATTAAAAGTACATTGCTTAATTTAAAACAACTAGTAGGATACCCGTGCGTTGCGACGTTTGAATAAGCGGTGTGTAAATATGACGGTACCTTTCTGTTGCGTTAATGTACGAACAAAACGCATGGTTGTATATAGTAGAAATACGCACGCGATGTAGTGAAATTGTATCTTGGATTACATGGATTACCCGAATTTTTCTTTTGAAATACTTCTAGCTAATCAACCCGGCCTGTTTAATTAAAATTTTAAAACCAAAAATTATATATAAAAATGTATGTAATTTGTGTTATTGATATATTATGACTTGATATGGAGATTATAAATCAGGTAATATAATGACTTGTAAAATAAGAGTAGCTATTACATTAACATAAAATAAAGAAACATTTCACAATATGTGGCACAGGTTTAATTTTAAAATGAGAAAGACAAAAATTCATATAATTAAAAATGTTTTGTACGTTTAGTTTTAACCAATGTAGACTATATTAATTAATTAATTTTATTTAATGGGTGTTTTGATTTAAGTATTTAACGTAGTTTGGAAAAGTAAGTAAAATGATAGATGCCATATAATCTAGCTTCTTCTACAGGTACTTAATATACTTTTATAATACCAAAGGAGATTAGAAGAATATACATGTTCATTAAACCTATCATGTCAAGATTTTCAAATTATGAGACCGGTATCAAAAAATCAATCGGTACACGATGGGCCTTCAGAAATAAGGTGGATAAAGACACATAGTCTATATCTTGAGGTGAGGATCTAATTGTGTTCTTCAATTAATGCATTGAAATATCATAACAATTTTTTCATAAGACTTGATTCAAGGTATGACATATTCCCATCCACAAAACCATATATATCTTTCCTATAACTCTGGTGTGGTTTCAACAGCTTTATCATGATGGAAAAGTGTTTACAGAAGTTAGAATGCTAGGGGTGTTTGGTAGGAGTGAATGGAAAGGAGAGAAATGGAATGAGAAACAATTCTCTTGTTTGGTTGATATAAAGAATGGAAATAGGGAATCAAAAGTCAATTCTCTTTTCACCTTTTCTATTCTCGTTAAAATGGATGGAAAGGTGATAATGGAAAGGGTAATATTTTTTCTTTATTTTTTATTTTTTAGTTTTAACAAAGTTTTATGTAATAATTTTAATTATTTAAAAGATGATAAAATAATTAAGTTGTGTATTTTTTATTTATTGTTTTTCTTTTTTATTTTGTTACTTTTTTATATTTCTCTTATGTTCATTCTCTATTTGTACCAAACAACGAAATCTATTCTCTTTCCAAATACTCATTCTCTTTCCTACTATTTTCATTCTCTATTGCATTTCTATTCTCTATGATTCCCTCCTACCAAACACCAAGACTACTAATGTAATCAACTATATCACTTTTACAAAAAGATAATTGGTAAATATATTTACCTTTTTCTCCAGCATTCTCATCATCGATTCATTGGATTCAATAAAACCATGAAAATTTGTCTGCAAAAGCAAGTGTTGTTTTAGTATATACTTTGTATTTGATTATACTAGCTACATAAACAACATGCGTATTCATTTTAAGTTAATCTGATACTATACGATTAGTAATTAGTTTTCATTTTGGAAAAAATCAACCGGAAGCTAACAGTGAGGTTACAGAGCAGTCCCTAACATAAAAAAGTGTAAGAAGGTTTTAGGGCTACCGGATATATATCAAATATCAATGGTCAAAAAGAACATGTATAAAATCAAATTTCATCACAATATTCAAACCTCATTAATATATATATATATATATATATATATATAGCGTAGGAGCAAAAACAAACCAAAATCTACAATGGGCTCGAGACTAGCAAAACATCCCAAACCAAAAAAATATGATAAAATTAAAAAGAAAACAACTCGTCGCTTGTGCAACCAGGTATGACTGGTTACCGTAACCAGTCTACATTGTATAAAAATGTATATAGCTTGATAAAAATTTATATCCATTAGATAAAATGGAAAGTTTTCTTTTGGATTTTAAATTATTTTCAAGGATAACTTATTTGATAATGACAAACCCATTAGATACCTCATGATTCCTTTCAACCAATTCATTGTTTTCTCCTTCGCTTTCCTCGTAATCAATGCCACTTTCCTCGTAATCAGTGCCATATGTATCAAAGTCCGTTAGTGCTTCCAGACCAAACCTAGCAGTGGTAGGTGTAAATATATTTCTAAACCTCTTACAACCAATTATTTCTATCCGTTCAACAGCTTGAAAGCCACAAATGATGTGATCAGGGTTAATTATGCCTTTCAACCTCCACACCTCTCTAAGCTTCCCCGAGGAATATACGACAATGGATCTCAATTTACCACCGCCTTCTTTAATCTCACCAAGACATCCAACATCAATGTGGAATAACACTTCAATGGAACCACAAGAATCAACATGGATTGTTTGAAGATTACGCAACAATGGCATTGGATTGCTAGGAAACATATTCACAAGATTGTCACAGTTTCCCACTACAATCACTCGCAATAAGCACGCATCAACTTCTTCACTACTACCACAAGGCCATATACTCTTCAACGACGCCATCTGATTAATTTGCAATATCTCCAAACTAGGAATCATACCCTGCAAAGTAATAATATTAAAAAATATTACGCAAATTGATTTAAAAAAGTCTTTTTTTAAATAAAAAAAAATGCAATTACCCCTCTCAATTACAAAAGGCCCTAAATGACAAATTGACAGAGTAACTTGTTAAAATGAACACATGTAGTAATTACCTTTTTGTTGAAGAAAGGTTTAATAGCAGGACTACTACTGGACATAACAGATGATGCTGATTTATACTCTGGATAAATGCTAGTGAAATTTGGAAGGCCGCCTAGAACCAACGTCACTAGTTGCGGTAAATCTATTACAACGTTAGAGTTGGACAAACCTACCAACATTGGTAGATCATGCAAATATAGATGCTTTAGCTCCTGAAACCTAATGACCCCTTCTTCACCATTTTCACAGTATACCAGTGCTTCCATAACAGGGCATTCCAAAATTGTGAGACGCTCAAGCTTCACCAGCCCACTTGCTACTGGGACTGTAAAGAGGTATCTCAAATGAGCACACCTGGAAACACAAAGGACTCTTAAACTATAAAACGAGTGTAGAGGTCTGAATTTTGGTAAAACTTCTTCAAGGTTATTCATGCCACCCGTTTCTAAGTGAAGCACTTCTGTTCTCGAAAACAACTTATTAATTCCAGATTCCAACAGTTCATCTTTGTTAGCGATCAACATCAGCGTATTTTCGGATGAGTGCATGTCTTTGCCACTGATTGCTTTTAAAAAACATCCCATAGATATCTTGAATCTTTCAAGTTTATTATACGACATATTCTTTGACTGGGGATTGTTCTCAAAGAACTCAACTTCTAATGCAAAAAGATTCTTCGAACGTTCTTCCAATTCCTTGTAGTTTATAGCTGTGAATCTGACAGCCTTTTCGTTAGCAACTGTCATATAAAGCTCTTCAAGCTTGACCAGGTTTTTCAAGACACCTTCATGGATATGGAGATCAATACAACCTGTCAAATCCAATAGCTTTAGCTTCACTAACTTCCCAATTGAAGATGGTAAATATTGGATGCGAGAATGAGCAAAGCTGAGCACTTCCAAGTTCAAAAGATGATCACCAACAGGGGAGCAATCAAACATCAATGAGCATTGATGGAGACACAGTGTTTGAAGCTTGGTGGAGCATTGAAGCGATCTAGAAAGCAATGGATATTGCAACTTCTCACATGCCATAACTTGAAGATTTCTCATTTTCTCATAAAAATCTTGAGGAAACTCAAGCGATTCATCACCATTCATAAGTCTCAATAGGGATACGTTTGGGTAATCAAAGTCTCTCGGGAACTCAGACATGCCTATACATGTCAAAGAAATTCTTTTGCAAGACTCGCTCATTTCAGCTGTACTCCAATTTGAAACATCACCATGGTTAACGATCCATGGGTGATCGCCTTTAGAAACTTTAGCTACCACAAAAGCAAGCACAAGATCGTGCATTTTGACACACTCGGAGTGATCACTATCGATCAATAAATTTGCATTTTTGAGATTGAGTACACATGTTTTTGTCCTGTCTCTAGCGTCCCCCATAGTAGTAACTTCATTTAACAATTTAAGCCCCCATGCGTATCTTGTCAGATCCTCAATTGGAATATTAAAGTCATCTGGAAACAAGCCACAAAGCAGAAAAACTGCTTTAGCATCTTCTTCCGCTATAAAGTTATAGCTTATCTCAATAATTCTTTGCACATTCTCGTCGAGATCATTTTTCTTCAAACGGCGAAGTGTATCCCTCCATACCGACTTTTCTTGAGATTTAAGGTTTGTTGCAATGAGTTTGATGGCTAAGGGCAAGAAACCACATCTTCTCACGATTTTAACTCCTATATCTTTGAGCTCCGGATTTGAAACTTTTGAAATTTGAAAAAAGAAATTATTCGCTTCTAACTCCTCCATCACATCTACTCTAACAACACTAAGATCCGAATCAGCTTCTACAGCAATTTGTGTGCAAACGTTTTCATTTCGTGATGTGAGCAGCAACTTAGAGCCGTTTGGCAAAGGACATAGTCCAATGTCTTTAAGCTCAACCTTCTCCCAAACATCATCCAATACTACTAAAACCTTCTCTTTACTTTCTTGTGAAATCTTCCCAAATGTTACTCGAAGACGATCTGCCCTTGCGGTTCTACTTGTTTCGGTTAAAGGAAGTTTTAAGTATTCTGCCACGGTTTGCTGAATAGAAAATGTGTTCATCTTTTCCCCAATAACCACCTTCACAACCCAATCAAACATTTTCTTATCTTCCACAGCCTTTTTCAGTTGTTCCATCATCGTGGTCTTCCCCACACCACCCATCCCGCATAAGGCTATCACTTGGGCCTTTTGATCTTGTTGAAGCAAACCGAGCGCCTCCTTAAAAATCTTCTCTCTTGATTTGAAGTAATTCTGGGCATCACCATCAGACGGTCCAGATGTGGATGCCACTTTAGAACTCACTTTTCCAAGAGCTTTTTGAGCATTACTCCAGGTTATCTCTTTATTTTTTTCAATAAGAGCTTCAATCTGCAGGGTAGTCTTGAATGCCTTCCTTCCTGCTCGGTACCTCATTTTCAAGTTAAAACATCCATTGACGTTACTTGAAATTCTTTCAGCATCTTCCTTAATCCTTTCAGCCTCTTCATTAATCTTTTCGACTTCTTCCAACCAATCAGGTACACGCTCAGGTATCTCCAGATTACTTATGTTGTTTCTTTCCAAGTGGATTTTGACCTCATCGCTTGTACCATACAGGTCCTTCATCCTAGTACTCATGTTGCTAACATGTTTTGTGGAGGAAAAGAGAAAGCCCAGGTGTTTATTGACAGGCACCAATAAAGATTGAACGACAGGACCAAGGATTGCTGATAAGAAATCCATTTCAGTGAGGCCTACAAATCACACGTACAATTATTACATTGATCCACGTAGCAACTGATGATGTTTTATATCTATATATATACAGTCTGAAATTAAGTACAATTATTATTATATAAAACATTTAATTTAATTAGTGTTTTGTTCTAATATCTATCTTAATTTAATTAGTGTTTTGTTCTAACATATAATTTACTTTTATTGGATCTCCTCCTTACTATCATCATAATAAAATTCAGGGAAAAAAAACAATATATGTGTACCTGGGAAGTGATTATCTATGAATCTGCTGCTGCTTGCTTGTAGGTAATTGTATGCATATAAAAAAAATGTGTTTGTTATTATTATTAAAATATTTAAAATTGATTATGTAAATTAATATAAAATTAATATATAATCAATTAATATAAAAATAATACAAATATTAAATGATATGAAATATAAGGAAATGTGTAAAATTTTGAAAATTAAGACACCATCCATTTGATTTATAATGTAGTATAGATTAGAGATTAAAATTTCGGACCCTTCTAATGTACAGGTTTTGTTTATTCAAAAATAAAATAAAATAAATATAAGTTGAGTTTATTTTTAAATTTATTGATCACTTTTAACTGGAAATGTTATTCTATCGCTATTGTTTAATTATATAATTCAATTTTGAGTGGATTTGACAACCAATAGAAACATAATCAAGTTAAAATGAGTAACAATTGGTATATTATTTTTTAACAAAAATTGCTTTGAACATTTAATAAAGATTATAAAATACTATACGGAAGCCCGCACGATGCGGCGGTGATGGTGGTAGCGGTGGAGGTGTGGTAATGGCGGTGACAGGTGGCGGCGGCGGCGACAGGTGGTGGGGTGGTGTGGGCAATGGCGGTGGCGGCGACGACGACAGATGGTGGTGGCCGCGGTAGCGGCGGTGTCTGTAGCGGTGTGGTTTTATTATGTAAAAATGATTGATGTAAAAGGGAGTAGTGTAATTATTTTAAGGGTTGAAGGATGTATGTTGTAAATAATAATTATTTTAAAAGTTGAGGGATGTATATTGTAAATAATTTCATTAAGGGTATTATAGGTATCTACCAATATATATATAAGAGGGTGATAAATTCATTCCTAAAAAAACAGAAACCTTTGGATGGTTTCCAACTTTTATTTACAGCCATCAGATCATATTAATGAATTTATGTTTGACTTTTAAATTGATCATTGACAATATAAATACTCATATTTTATGTGATTAATCAAAATATACCTTTCTTAATTATTATAATATACCGAAAATAATAATATGTAAATAATATCTCACATAAACACACAAAAAAAACCGAAATAGTAGGAACGGAAATTATTGTAATATTTTTAGATTGGATTATGTATTATTATTCATCATTATATGTTTTGGCTTCAAAGTATATATTTTTTATATTTATTTTTAGTTTTAACTTTGGTATATATATATATATTTTTTTTCCGATTAGCTTTGTTTTTTTTATCTTAATAGCTAATATTACAAAGTTTGAACTTTGGTGCATTTTTTTATTCGGTTAGCTTTGTTTGTGTGCCTAAATATTGTAACTCGATGAATGTTTTTTTTTTATAAATAATATCAATGGTTATCATTTAAGCAATTTATGTATTTCGATTTATATGTTCGTTAAGTATGCTTTAATAATATAATTTATAGCACATGTGTGTGAAGAATTTATAAAAGAATTAGATAATATTAAGACAAAATGTACGTAACGTTTGTTTTAATCTTAGCGATTTTTTCAGATATTAAAGTTGTACCACACACAATCATAGTACTCCCAGGTTGATGGTTGTCTTTATCTATGTGTTGTCCATATTCTTATTGGCTAGCAGAAGATGTGTGGTGGTACAATATCTATATATATATATATATATATATATATATTTATATATGTATGTATGTATATAAGAGGGTCTTAAATTCCCCCTTGATTAAGTCAGAACCTTTAGGTCAGTTGTCTTTTAGTATATACTAGATGACATCATCAATATTCAATTTTAAAGATTAGAGAGTTGTGATTGATCAATAAGTGGTTAGGTCAGTTGTCTTTTAGTATATATAAAGATTAGATTTACAGTCATATCAATTAAATAAATATTTTCAAAATTTTCATGATTATTATTATTATTTCATAAATTAAA
>JAOXNX010050180.1:0-12556 GCA_028566075.1 Solidago caesia | reverse complement strand
AAGTCAGCATCACAGAGTTGAGAGATGCTGATGAGATTATGTTTTAAACCGTTTACATAAGCAACCTTAGTAAACTTTATTTGACCGTTGGATACTACACCATATCCTTCAGTCATGCCAGTAGAATCATCACCAAAAACTACTGCTGGACCATGACAGCTTTTGAGTTCTGTCAGCAGGGATTTATTGCCTGTCATGTGTTTGAAACACCCACTGTCTAGATGCCAAACTTCCTTTTTGAAATCTCCCTGCATGACAAAATAAATTAATTAGTTCCTCTTTGGAATCCACACATTAGTGGATTCATCAGTAGAAGCTTTTGAACTAATAGACGTTAATTTATTTGATGATGAGGACGAGGCTTTGGAACTTCCAGTGTCAGCCAGAGTGACATCCTTGTCCTTTTTCACCACAAATGACTTTTTACCATTGGTATAATCATTAGCAGCATGAGTTTGCTCACCAGCACCTTTTTGTACTGGTGACTTTTGACCAGAGCCTTTCCGGGCATTTTCTTTTAACTGTTTTACTTGGTTGGTCAACGAACTCAATCTAATGGAAAGTTCTTTAATAGAAGGTTCAGCAATTTTCTTTCCACTAGATGAAGAAGCACCATTCTTATTCTGGGAATAAGAAGGTTTTGGTGGGGGAGTACCAGCAAGATATTGTTGTTTCTTAAAAGTCATAGGTTTATTCCAACTTTGTGGACGTTTAGCTACGTCAGCAATAATCATTCCCTTTTTCTTTGGATCATGATAAACAGCAGGTGGTGGTACTCTTCCCATTGGTCGAACAGGAATTTGATCTTTTCTTTCTTGAATTTCTTTTTCAATTAATTCATCAAATTCTTCATTGGATGATACTTCATCATCGCTTTTGTTTTCAAAACCTAAGCCTTCAAAATCATCTTTGTTTACACTTCCAAATTGAAAGTTTGAAAGTGAGGCAGCAGTTTTGAAATCACCATCAAGTATAGCTTTTACTTGATGTGGAATCTGCCTTTCAATGCAGTTGAAAGTCATTTTAGTTGATTTTGTCCATGAGTTACAAATCTTTTTCAAATCAGCAATTTGTTCTTTCAAAGATTCATTATCAGTTTTTTAAATCAACATTTTCCTTAGACAGAATAGAATTAACATATTTTTGAGTTTCTAAGGTCTTTTGAATATCTTTCAACTCCTTGAGTTGAGCAGAGTTGTTGTTGAGACATTCCTTAGCAGTTTGTACTTTCTTTACAAGATCTGCTCGGGTTTGCTCAACAAACTGAAAATCACACATAAGTGATTCATATATCCCTTTTTGGATATCAGCAGGTGATTCAGAAAAGTTTGTTACCTTCTTAAGAGTAACAAAGACCCATTGGCCATTTGACACTTGATCCTTGTTAACAGCAGTGTCATCGGTAGTAGCCATAAAACACATTTGTGTTATGACTTCATCATCTGATGAATCATCAGAATCGGCCCAGTCCTTTTCTTCAGCAACAAATCCCTTTTCAGTAGGTTCTGATGTAGTGGCTATTTGAGCTTTGAGCTTGTAATACTTGGATTTGTAGGTTGAATCACCCTCCTTTTGAGTTGCCAAAGGAGCTGATCTGCACTCCTTCTGATAGTGACCTTTCTTTCCACACTTGTAACAAGTCTCTTGTGACTTGTCAAACACACCAGTGTTTTTGAAACTTGGACCAGTTTTCCTCCACTTCTTTGCGTATTTGGAACCAGAAACTAATGCAAATTCCATGAACTCATTTACCAGTTCATTTCTTTCTTCTGGATCAAGTGAACTTGCAAAGTTCATTATTGAGTTCAGAGTTGCTTCATCAGCTTCTCTGACATCTTTAGAAATAATATCAACATTTTCTGCTGATATTAATGCCAAGGAAGTGGATGAGGCAGAGTTGGATGAACTTGCACCAGATGGAGTTAAGACATCATTTCTTCTGGAGTCTGCTTCAGCCCTTTTTACTTGGGCAGCAGCTTTTTCTTCGAATTGAAACACTCCATACAGAGATTGAAGAGAATGAGTTTTTTAAAGACCCATTATTTCTTAAAATTTGTCTCAATCCTTGCCACTTATAAGGAAGAATATCAAGAAACTTATGATTGAGTTCATAAGCATCCATGACAATGTCTACATTGGTCATGTCATCCAAAAGACATTTGAATCTATTGTATGTATCACTAAGAGACTCAGATGGTTTTGCAAAGAAAGTTTCATAAGATCTTTTTAAATCTATCTTTTTGTTGGCCCTTACTTCTTCTGTTCCTTCAAATTGAATACATAAAGTATCCCAAACAAGTTTGGCAGAAGTAAGTTTGATCACAGTTTTCATGATGTTTGTGGGAAGTGTGGAAATGATGATGGCCCTAAGCTTATTGTCAAGGTTGACAAGCTTACGTTCATCATCAGTCCATTGTGCTTCAGGCTTGTTCACCATTTGAACCTCACCCTCATTAGCAGGAGCAGGACCAGTGAAAGGTGTTTGTGGGACAAAAGGACCTTTAGTTAATACATCGATTAAATAAGGTTCAATTCCAACAAGATGAAGTAACATTCTATCTTTCCATGAGCTGAAATCATCAATTTCAAATTTGGGAGCCACAGTTATATAACCATGATCCCTTGAATTGAGGAGAACAGGAATGGTTGACATTTTCAAAAGAAAGTATTTTTACTTAAGGTGTTTTTACCAACTTAAGCTCTGATACCAGTTGTTGGTCCACGTAAACGTTTAGAAGGCAATTAATCTTTGTAAGGATTAATTAAACACCAAACAACAACAGCAATATTGAAAATTGACAATGCAAAGTAATTTTCAATGGAATTCTTTATTAATGAATAATCAAAGAATTACAAGAAGTGTTGCGGAATAAAAGATTAAATAGCAAGTACTAATCTTAAACACTTCTCACTGACTTCACAGTTTTTGTATGACAAAAACTGCTGATGGATTATATTTATGAACTAAGAGTTATAAATAAAATCCCCAGTGAAAGACAATATATTCGACAACTAAATAAAGGAATATATGGTTCCTTTATATAGGCATACGACAGTTGACTAAAGGTATGGAACAATACACATGTCACAACAAGATTGGACAGATGTAATGATCCTAGGATAACGTTTGGGCCTACCAGTATGTCAGAGATGTGACATATTGGATCCTGTCGGGTTTGTCTTTTCTTTATCAGCAACTATTTGACAATATCTGCTGATGATGTGTCTTCAATGAATCTGTTAAACACAATGTTAATTCCTCTTAACAGTTGCGTTTCTTTCATCAGCTTCTTCCTTTGGCTTCTGCTGATGGATCATCTTTCCTTAGAAATCATCGAAGTATGTATAAGTGTATAATAGCTGATGAACCTCATCAGTAGTTATATCCTTATACCAGCTGATAATCAATCTATCAGCAACTTGTTTTAACTAAAGTAAAATCATAAGTCCTTTTGGACTAACAATCTCTCCCTATTTAACTAAGTTAAAACAAGTAAATCCTTGAATGAGCACACACGCTTCTTTTCAAAAGACTTCACATATTTTTATATAAGGTAAAAGTTACAGATGATAAGATATAAAAATTACATTCGTTGTGAAGGTTGTGGCTTAATATCTAATTCACCAGCATAGAACCTCTTGATGATGTCTTCATGTTTTCTTTTCTTGATTTCTTCTAACATCTTTGAAGACAGAAGCAAGTGGTTGCTGATGGTAGTGCAAATATGGTACATGTTCAGTAATGTCTCAGAGTCTGTGAGATTTAGATCGCTTTCACGATAAAACCTCATTCCTGAGCTAAATGTTTCATAAAACATTCCAAACTCAGGTTCTAGAATAACATCACCATGAGCACCAACAGTTGTACCAGCAGGAAGATTGGTATTGATCAGGAACTCTGTGTCTTCTTGCATTGGAGTCTCCTGTCTTTCTTTTGTTGACATAGTCTTCCTTTTCTTGCTGGTGGGAGGCTTTATAATTGGGATACTGGCAGTAGGAAGTTTGAGAATGGAGTCAGTAATTACAAGTTTTGCTTCTGTTGCAGAGATCTTGCAAAAGTATCTATTGAGTAGTTCTTTTAGCTTCTGAGCAGCAATAGACTTCTTCTGAGCAACTAGTGAATATATTTCAATCCACTCAGTTGTACCAAGATCTTTCTCTTGAACATTTGCAATGATATCTTGAAGTGCTACTCCTTGTCTTTTTATGCTTAGATGGACTTGATCATTTGCTGATGGAGTAACCGTTACACTTGTAATCTTTTGTGATGCACGTCGGTTTTTGATCAGCAAATTGTATCTTGCCCTCTCCCCATGTTCCCTTTTCCTTTTCTTCTCCACTGACTTCATGATAAGAGTTTGAGACTCTTCAACAGAAAGCTTTTTATGATAGTCAGCGGTTTCTTTGTCTTGGGCCTCAACCAGTTCTTCTTCTGCCAACTTTTGAGCTTCTTTAGCATCAGCTTCTAATTGAAGTGCCCTTTGTTTTACTTGCTCAAGTTCAGACATGCTGATCTGAGTTGCTGCGGCAAGGACTTCTGGCTTAGGATCATCTTCTTTCATAAGTGTTTCTGCTGTGCTTGATCCTTCACCAATAGCAGCACCATGAGAGAGTTCAATCCTTTGAGCTTGAGCTGCTAATTCTATCCTTTGAGCTTCAGCAATTTGTCTGACCACCTTGTCCGAAGTGTCAAGAGATTGAACAAAAGTTTCTGTTGCTTGAGCAGCTTGTTTTCCCTTGTCAATGATAACAGCATGAGTTGGAGAAGAATAGTCTTCTACATTCAGAATTTGTTGCTGAACATCAGTGGCAGTGGATTTCTCTCCCTCAGCTTTAGCGGCTTCTTGAATAAATTCATCAGAAGGTTGCCACTTGGGAAAGTCTGTCTCTTGAAGTGCTGATGGCTCTTTCTCTTTCTCTCCCTTAGAAGCAGCAGAAGCACGAAGAAGAGACAGAATCTCTGTTGTGTCTTTAGAAACTTGATCAAGTTTCTGTCTATCAGCAATTGTGAAGACACTTTTCTCAACAGAGTTCATTAAGCTACCAAAAGCATTAATCAAGCCTCTTTGCACTTCAGCAGCATCTTTAAAGGCTTGAGATTGGTTATTAACTGCTTCAACGATAGAGCCAATTGTTGAGTCATGAGTCTTGAGAGATTCTTCAACGTTAGTTTCACTCGACAATTGTTCTTGAACTTTGTTGCAGAGGTTGCTGGCAGTCTGTTCAAGGGTATCAACCTTGTTGATGAAACGATTGATATGGGCATAATCAATCTTCTCTTCTCCTAACACTGATTTGAAATCATCAAAGCTCTGTTGAAGCGTCTGCTGGAAATCAATAAACTCTTGTGACAGAGTTGCTGGTTTTTCTAACAATGAAGCTTTGATGTCTTTCCATAGAGCTTGTACCTGACTAATAGATCCTGAGAGCTTTGTGATCTCATTGGCCTTGAACCCAATGGTGTTGAGAAGATCTTTTCGCATCTCCACAATCTGTTCACCATGAATACTTTCAAGAAGAACGATTTGATCAGTTTTGTCCATCATATCTCTCAAAGTTACCCAACTCTTGGTAACTTTGGGTTTTGGTTCTTCTTCTTGAACTGCTGCTGCTTCAATATTAGAAGTTGAAGCAACAGGTGGTGATTGGGCTGGTGGTGGTTGTGCTAGTGGAACTGCTGTGGAATGTTGATGAACTCTTCTTGATTCTGCTATAGAAATTCCTCCAACTTGTTCTAGAATGCTTTGACTGAAATCTAGAGGAGTTTCTAAGCTTTGAGAGAAGACATAGAATGGTTCAGGATGATGATCTGGTCTTCTAGGAAGAGTTTCATGAGCAGGTGATGTAGCAGCAGGTATCAGCACCTCTTCAGCAGTTACTGCTGGTCTTCTTCTTCTGACCAATGGAATCTCTTTATTGAGATCAAAGACTTCTTCAACATCCACCTCTTCTTCTTCATCAATCAGCTGGAAATCTTTGATAATAAGCTTGTCAGTTTCTTTGGGAGTTTCACCAGAGGCACCCATAAGAAAATCTAGCTCAGTTTCCTCTGATGATGAAGACTCCACATCAGCAGCATGAACAATCTCTGTTTCTAAGACCTGTTCAGAAGAACTTGAAATTTGTTGTGGGGATTGGTGACCCTTGTCAGCTGATTGTGTTTTATCAGCTGATTCATCGGAATCAGTTTTCGCAGCCTCAGGACTAGTTTGTGATATAACTAATCCCTTAGGAGGTGCTGACTCAGATGGTTTAGAAGATGTGGCGATCGGTGTTGTTTTAGACACACTTCTAATGGGCTCGGGTAACCCTTTATCTTCACTCTCCCTACCTACAGAAGCTTTCGGGAGAGTTGCTTGCTGTTTCCGTTTCAACCCATCAGTCTTTTTGGAGGCTGCTGGTGGGATGGTTGGGTTTCTATGTCCTTGGGCAATGAGGACTTCTTAGTAGGTTTACCCTTTGGTACCTGCTGTTGTTTTGGGACAGCAGCAGGTTGTGATTCTTTGAGGGTTGAGGTCCTTGCCTTGGTGCGTTTTTGGGAGGTTGGACTCGCTGGTGGGGTTTCCAGCTGAGACTCCCTTTGTGGCAATCTTTGGACCTGATGACTTGCTGTGGAGTCCTCACTTTTTTGAGCTACCACAGACGAGTCATCAGCAGGGTATTCTTGAGGAAAAAGCTCATGGAGAAATCTTTTTATAAAAGGAGTCAATGGTGCAATGTGAGCATTTGCATTGACTTTAAAAACAGAGAAATTCATTTTTGATGGCTTTTGATAAGAATAGCCTTCCTGATGATATAAAGCAATTCCCAAAAGATTTTTGATAATTAAAGAGAAGAAATGAGAGAAAGGAACAGTAGTAACTCTGGGTGAATGGGTTACCTTGCTGACCATATCTTGGAAAATGACAGCAGCAAAGTCAATCCTTCTACCAGTGACCAAAGCCTCAAAGATTTGCATATTGTACTGGTTGGCTTGATCAAAGGAACCAGAGTTGCCTCCCAAACATTGAATGATTGTTGCCAGCAGAAAGTGGTATACACCTGGCAATTCCCTTTTCTTTGGAGTGTTAGGGACTTTTTCTCTCTTTTCCTCATCTTGAAAGTTGAAATTGTATCCAACGGTCAGCAGAGCCTTCTTCCATTCATCAGCAGTTGCTGGTGAAGAATACCTTTCTCCTTCTTTCAAGTAGTTTAACTTGAGAGAATCCCTTACAACATCAGCATCAATGCTGATGTTTTGTGAACCCCGAAGCACAGTACCTTCGATTGATTTTGTGGGTTCATCATAATGAGTTGTCCACCAGAATTCTTGAAGTAGATGATAGTACATCTTTGAGGTATTGATGGACAGAGCCTTAGAGACAGGTGAATTCCACAAATACCTAAAAATTTGTCCATACCCACGAGTTCCTTCAGGAATGGAATCAACAGCCATAAAGTTATTTGCACCCAACCGAATATCAGCAGGAGTAACTTTAGAAGAAAAAGATGAATGTGATTTGATATCACCAGGAGCAAAAATGGTAGGATGAGTTGTATCTTTTTGTAGAGGGTAATCAATCTTCTTCTTCTTAGAAGATGAGGAAGAAGATGGTTTGATTTGGATTCCAGTAGGAGATACAACCGAGATGGGTTCAGCATCAATCACAGTTTTTCTTGCCTGTTTCTTTTTCTTTTGTGGTGGTGATGGTGTTTTGGATGATGAGGAAGCAGTGGGTGTGTTTGGTTTGGTGGGAGTGGAGGTTTGTAGTGGTACATTGGTGGTTGTGGGTTGTACAGTAGTGGTTTCGAGTTGTACTTCAGTGGTGATTGGTACAGACCCAACCATGAATGTGTGTGATGGAGATTTTGGGGAAGATTGAGAGTCCATTGTTGATTGAATTTGTGAGATTGAAAAAAAAGTTTTAAGGGTTTTGAAATTCTTTGAGAGATTTTCGAAAGACTTAAACTAATTTTGAGAGAAAATAAAAGATTTAGTAGATGGTAATTTTGACAAGTAAATCTTTTAATCCCTATTTATACTCACAAAAGGTTATAGATATATACAATATATCTATAAGCAATCTTTTATCAAACCGTTTATGGGGATATGATTAGACATATTTGATGATTAATTTTGAAAATTGATACATGTTAGCCGTTTGAGAATACGTATGGTCTGCAAAAAGTGCAACTGCATTAAATGCAGTTACGGCGCTACAGTGCTCAGAGGGGCATTTTCAAACATTAACAGTTCCCGCCATAAAAAGTATCAATATTTTAAGGTTTCAGATATACGATGTTCTTTTTGTGGCCATAAATAGCCCACCTCACATTTAATATCAGAAGAAAGTATCATTTAATTTTCACAAGAGTTTTGTTGCTGATGAGTTTCATCAGCAGTTTTACATAAAAGTATTTTATGTAGACTTGTGATCAGAAGGATCAAGATTTAACATTCCCAACATGCTGATTAAATATAAAAATCGTTTTTCTTCCAAAGGTTTTGTGAAGATATCAGCAAGTTGTTCATCAGTATGAATGAAATGTAATTCAATTTCTCCTTTCATGACATGATCTCTTATAAAGTGATACCTGATATCAATGTGTTTTGTTCTTGAATGTAGAACAGGGTTCTCAGAGATTGCAATAGCACTTGTGTTATCACAAAATATTGGGATTTTTGAAAACGAAAGACCATAGTCAGCAAGTTGGTTTTTCATCCACAATATTTGTGCACAGCAGTTGGCAGCAGAAACATATTCTGCCTCAGCAGTAGAAGTGGAGACTGTATTTTGCTTTTTGCTTGACCAGCTGGTGAGTTTTCCTCCCACCAGCTGACATCCTCCACTTGTGCTCTTTCTATCCAATTGACAACCTGCATAATCAGAATCTGAATAGCCAATTAAATCGAACCCAGAGTCTTTGGGATACCAAAGACCAAGACTTGGGGTTCCCTTTAAATATCTCAAAATTCTTTTAGCAGCAGTTAAGTGAGACTTCCTTGGATCTGATTGAAATCTTGCACATAAACATGTTGAAAACATAATATCTGGTCTACTAGCAGTTAAGTACATCAGAGATCCTATGATACTTCTATAATGAGTAGAATCAACAGCAACTCCATTTGGATCTGCTGATAGTTTCTCAGATGTAGACATTGGTGTTTTCATGGGAGAACTTTGATTCATTTCAAATTTGTTCAACATATCGTAAATATACTTTTCTTGATTTATAAAAATTCCATTTTGGAGCTGTTTTATTTGAAGACCAAGAAAATAATTTACTTCTCCCATCATGTTCATCTCATAATTTTTGGTCATGAGTTTTGCAAAACGTTTACACAACTTTGGGTTGGTAGAGCCAAAAATTATGTCATCAACATAAATTTGTACAAGAATCACATCACCTTTATGTTTACTCAGAAACAAGGTGCTATCAATAGTACCACGAGTAAAATTGTTTGTCAGCAGGTATGTGGAAAGAGTGTCATACCAGGTTCGAGGTGCTTGTTTCAAGCCATAGAGAGCTTTATCTAATCTATACACATGGTGTGGATTAGTTGAGCTTTCAAAACCTGGTGGTTGGTAAACATAGGTCTCTTCTTTGAGTTCACTATTGAGAAAGGCACTCTTCACATCCATCTGATAAACAATGAAGTTCTTGTAAGCAGCATAAGCAAGAAATATCCTTATAGCTTCAAGTCTTGCTACTGGAGCAAAAGTCTCATCATAGTCAATTCCTTCTGATTGTGTTAATGCTTGAACTACTAATCTGGCTTTGTTTCTAATCACAATTCCATCTTCATCCATTTTGTTTCTGAACACCTAACGAGTTCCAAAAATAGTTTTTCCTTCTGGTGGAGGAACCAACCTCCAAACCTTTTGTCTTTCAAATTGAGTCAGCTCTTCTTGCATAACTTTAACCCAACATGGATCTTCCAAAGCTTCTTTTACCTTATTGGGCTCCATCAGCGAAAGAAAGTTGACATACAAGCAGGTGTTGCTGGTGGATTTACTTCTTGTTTGAACACCTTCTTGAATGTCTCCAACAACAAGTTCAATGGGATGTTCCTTAGTCCATTTGGCTTGAGGAACAGCAGATGAACTTGGCTTATTTGAAACCAGTGTTTCATCAGCAACTGTTGTTACTTCAAGCTGATGATCAGCTGAAGTCTGACATGCACTTTGACTTTGAACAATTACTTCAACTAAGGATTCTTCAAGATTTTCAATTATATTTAGATCTGTATCAAGTGTGTAAGTGCAGGTTTGGATCGATTAGATTGAAATCAACAAAAACAAGTGTGCGGAATCCACTTGAATCCGTCTTTGAGGTTAATTGAATAAATCGAAAATATATATATATATATATATATATATATATAACGAATATATATGTATAATCAAAACACGAATTAACAAGAAACAGGAGATTAAAAGGCAATTCCTTTATCATTAGTCGAATGATTACAATGAATAATCCGTTTACAATACATCTACGATGATTACGGATTACAATCAACGTGACGACTCGTGATAATCAAACTACATGGGGCGGTTTGCAGGGTATTGATCACTACCCTGACCGTGTGAATGACTTTCTGTCTAGACTCAATAATCATTAACTGAAACCCTAAGCCTAAATTCTATATATATAGGCTAAACACATGGGCTGAGCTTAGGTCAAACACATGTTGGCCTCAAACACATGGCCTGTGACCATGTGTTTGGTGTAAACACATGCTCTAAATACATGGTCTGTGCAACCCATTAATTGAGATGCAGCGGACACAAATTGTGCACCAAAATGTGCACTAACAGTCTCCCCCTTGGCCGATGCACTCAATTGTATCAAACACCGATAATCATTAGTTATAAAGAACCTTAATTAAATGGCTCCCCCTTAACTAATGATATCGGGCCTTCATTGTTGAGACTTGATCTTCTGACATTGCATTTTGATCTTCAACCTGCAAAACCCCTATATCTCTGTGACAACCAACTAACCCAACACATTTCATTGTAGTTCTCCCCCTCAACAGTAAGCGTCTCCGAATTAAGAATATGCAATCTTCCACTCCTTTGGATCTATTGCCCATGAAATTAATCATGTCTTGCTTAACCGACATATAATAGAGAAGTTGAATTTCCAACAATCAGCATCGAACTAATCAGCTCTCACAAAAATAAGAAACTCTGTAAACTGAATCACAAAATGTAGTACCATAAACCATGTCTTCAACTAGCAGTGTCTTACTCTATCTCGTATCTTTACAACTCTACCAATCACTCGAAGTCTTTCCTATCAGGTCTCCCCTCTGAAAGTTATATACGCCGCCAAACATAAAGGTTAATCTCGCAAACACAACAAAGGATCGCCTGATTATCATCTCTACATTTGGAATATAAGTAGGTTCAATCTTCAAATACTTAACAACAAGTAACCAGCTTTATTGCTCCAATATTTCAACACGGTATCTACATCTGCTATTTACTCGAGCATTTTTATACCATCAATCGTTAATACGGATCTTGGTTATCTCTCGAGTGTCACAGAGTTTTGCGCAGAAACCTGGAATTTTTATCTCCCCCTTTTCTCTGCAAAACTCTTAATGTGTAGCCCATCTTAGGTTATAGCATCTCCCATTCAGTGAGGTCTCCAAAAATAGCTTAGAGCACAGCACAGTAACAGCTCTTCGCCAAAAAAAGGGCTTGATAGTTTTCCTTCCAAAATTTTCAGGAAAATAAGTTCACGTGAAATTTTGAAAATCATGTAAACTTTCAATTCTATCAAGATAGGAAAAACTTGATAATCGTCTAAAATTTTTCGCCGAAAAACGTGCCATAATGCGCGAAAACAGACAAAAAATGTTTCCGACCTTTATCAAAATATTTATCTCACGTAAAAATCTCATTTAAGGACCATACGCAGAAAATATTTTTCCATTGAACCTCTATTACGCGCTAATAGTTTGTCTGGACATGTGCGTGCTTGAACTTGTTAAATCGTGTGAACAGTAACACGAGTTTGAGTAAACTCGTGTGATCTCATCATGCTCAAACACATGGGCGTGTTTATGGCTTCCCAAACACACGTAGGGTGTGTTTGGTTACAAACACGTGTGAACAGTAACGCGTGTTTGGCTTCCCAAACACGTGTGAACAGTAGCGCGTGTTTGGCTTCCTAAACACACATGAACAGTAGCGCGTGTTTGGCTTCCTAAACACACGTGAACAGTAACGCGTGTTTGGAGATCTGATCATGTTCTTCATCCAAAAACCTCAATTTTTGATTCCAATCGAAAGCATGATTGCCTCCCCCGCTCTGATACCACATGTAAGTGTAGGTTTGGATCGATTAGATTGAAATCAACAGAAACAAGTGTGTGGAATCCACTTGAATCCGTCTTTGAGGTTAATTGAATAAATCGAAAATATATATATATATAAAACGAATATATATGTATAATCAAAACACGAATTAACAAGAAACAGGATATTAAAAGGCAATTCCTTTATCATTAGTCGAATGATTACAATGAATAATCCGTTTACAATACATCTACGATGATTAC
>JAOXNX010050150.1:0-12562 GCA_028566075.1 Solidago caesia | reverse complement strand
GCAGGACAGTAACCTGCTTAGATGCTAATTTTTTTCCACTCAAAGTCAAACCTGACCAGACAGGGAAGGGAGACCCCGAAACACTCATTTTCCATTTTTTTTAAGTATAACAGAAGTACTTGAGGTAAATCTGATTGCAAAGATTACGGTATTAACAAAATAGTCTAGCTTTATAACTGGTTATGCATTCGAATACGCTTTTGATCACTCCCACTGGACCCGGTCGACCATTTGACCAGTTCCCCTTTTTAGTCGGGTCGTTGGTGCGTTCAATTCACTAGAGATAAAACCTAACTCAAATTGAGCTAACAGATGATAAAATGTACGAAGCTGCATTACCTTCAATTTTCCTAACGATATATATGTGATATGTCATTTCTAGTCGATGTATCTTCTCTATTACTAGTGTTCAATACTGAGCATAAAATAAACAAGAGAATTAATGTGGTGTAATCTTGGAATGATGCTAACCTCCTTCTCATTCAGAAGTTATTAAAAAAAAGTAATATTTGAGAGCAAGAATTTTTCATACTTACTTGTGTACACAATTAAATATAATCAGATCCCCTTCCATGAGCTTTTGGAGTTTGGACCTACCCCATCAATAATATCTACAAAGAGAAAAGATGAAATAGCGTACAAAGGAGTAGAAGCCATTGTATGATTTTTCTCAAGTTGAGGGTACTTGTGATTTGGATTTTCTTTTTAATGTTTTACAGGTGTGTTTTCCTACTCTAGTATGATCAGAGAAGGGGATACCAATTTTTTGGTTCCTAGGTTTGACAAAACTTAGAAGCCAAATTTTGATATTGGGGAAATTCTTTTTTGGGAGGCGGGATCTTTCCCTCCAATAGTGATGATTTTTTTTTTATAAAACTAAAATCAATCATATATTGCAACATTCATAATAGCATCTAATAATTTCGTTATTATTATAAAGTATAAACTAACAAGTTAGAATTTATTTTATTAAAAATTAGAAGAAGATACATGATTATTTCAAAATCGTAAATATTTGAGTTTAAAATAATGGTAAATGTTCATTTGCAAACCATAATTAAGTTGAAAACTAAGGAACAATTCCGGTGTTGGTAGTGGAGGTAACATAAACAATTAATCCGTGAAAAAAAAAAAACTTTACTGTGTATACGTCAATTACCTAATAAAATTCAAAACGATTAAGATTTGCAAATGAAATAGGGAGTGAATAGTTTCAATTTGGTAAAGGGAGTCTATCTATTGATTTGGGCATGACACTTAAGAATTAGAGTGTGTCATAATTTGATCTGGTTTAAATTAAGTAAAAGGTTTTTATTTTGTTGAAAATATGGCGGCTAGCTTCTCCCGGAGCGCCAAATTTATTTGGAGGTGGCGGCGGTGTGGTGGAAGTAGCGGTGTGGTTATTAAGGTAAAAGTTATTGATGTAAAGAGTGTAGTGTAGTTATTTTTAAGGGTTGAGGGATGTATGTTGTAAATAATTTCATTAAAAGTATTCTAGGTAAATTAGGTAAAGATATTTAAATTAGTAAATAAAATATAGGGGTATATTGGTCTTATTAAAGACTGAAAGTTGAAAAATAGGGGTGGGTTGTTGTTTTAATAAGAAGTAATGATGATAACATGGTACCCGCGCAAAGTATATAAAATAATGTTCTGATAAATTAAAACAATTAATTATTATTTTTTCATAATTATAAATTTTAAAATATAAGTTATAATAAAATAAACTAATAACTAAATAAGGTAATTTTATAATAAAGAAAATTTAACTAAACAAATAAGGAAAATATAATTAATAAATTAATAAAGATATTATATGTATATCAAGTAAGATGTTTAACATAATTAATAAAGAAAAAGGGGCAAATTAAGCACATCAACTATGTAAGCGAAAAACGGGAAGAAGATGCTTTAATATAGAATATAGATGACTATATCCATGTGAAATAATTATACGGGTAATGGTTTATTATATTGAAACCTCTGAAGTAGAAATTTTATCGAATACGAGTAAGTTGGTTGTGAGTCCACTCGAGCTCTAAACTTATTTTCAACCATTTCAATTTTATATATTATTATTCTGACATAAATTCATTATAATTATACATAGAATAACTATTTTTAATAGTATTAGTAATAAATATAAAAATATAAGTACATATCTACTAATCAACTTATATTAAATTATTTTATATGTATTAAACTAGATGCTTATTTAAACTCGTTAACCGATTACCTATGGGAAGTGATAAAGGTACCAATGTTTTTAATTAACTTACCATTAAAAACAACTTTAACTACAGACGGTACAAATCTGCAAAGCATATGTGTGGTAAGTTTATTAATTATGATGGTACAAATATCATTTCCTATTACCTATACATCCCTAATTAAACGAACGCACCTTAGAGATTATCCTAGACATTCTGTAGCAATATGATTGTTTACCGTACTAAAAATATAAATTATTTATCCATACTAACCTAACTAAACTTGGTTGAAAATTTTAAAATGAAATGAATCATGTTTCACCATTATGACTTTAAATTAGGTGATACCATAATAATATCAAAAGTAATATTAGATCTTATCAATATTTTTATGATAGATGTCTCTCACTATTACGCTAATATTGAAGATACCAAATGTATGTGATAAAACATATTCAAATTTTATTTTCTTAAAAAAATAATCAATTGTATGATATATATATATATATAATCAATCCGTATTAGGTGTTAAAAGTAGTTATTAATATTAATATATTTAGAGAGGTAAGTTTATAAAAACTTCATAAAAACATTGTCATGAAAAATATATAAAAAAAAATGATTGAATTGTTTGGAATTTAGAAATCACAATATTATTAATCCATTAGTTAATAAATTAACATAGTATGAGTTTGTAAATATGAAATGTTAGAAATTTAGAAATTTTTAATGAATTTTAGTTATTACTTTGTAAATATGAAATGTTAGATTTGATAAAAATTTTAAAATTTTAATGGATTTTAGAAATTAAAAAAAAAAAAGTTGGAACCTTTAGTAGTTATCTTTATATTGTATAAAATATAGTAACTTATGTTGGACTACTTTCTTTTGTTAATAGTATGTCTTCCACCCATCGTCGTGAATTATCGTTTTAATTAATGATGAGATTAAATGTGTTGGTTTTTTGCTCTCAACCATGAAAAAATTATGATGTAATGTAGATATACAATATTTTTCTTTAATGATTCTAAACATATTCTATACGACTTCTGTATAAATGACATATCAACGATCTGTGTTTTATACGGGTCCTACATCTACTGAATTTGTAAATACATAATTATGCCTTTTCAAAATAAGCATTTGTCACATAATCTTTTTTCCTAATAAAAGAGGGTTCCTATTTAAAAGATTTTTAAAAAACTTGCCAGGTGTCAGTCTGTCCTTTTTCTTCACTATGCCTTCCGTCAAACGAATTTTTTTTGTCTGACTAAAACTAAACAAAAATTAAATAATTAAAATTATATTACTTTTCTTATTTCTCTCCTTTTCCTCGATATCATCTTCATCAGAGAAATTTTGTTCACGTTTTAGATCCCGAATTTAAAATTAGGGTTGACAATTAAGATCTTTGGTGATTTATTAGATTAGTTATTGAAAATCAAGGTTTGATTGAGATTGTGACGAGAAAGAAGATCATAGAGTATGATGCAAAGAGATTAGTGAAAGATCATTACAAAAGGATTTCTGGTTCTGATTTGGCTATCAAATTAATCTGCACAGGTATAATACATACATATATATATATATATATATATATATATTACTATTTAGATTCATCCTATATATTGTTCAATAAATTTCGTTTGCCTAATTTTTTCGATCTCGAAATTAGAAATTAACTGGTTATTGATCACTATTGTATCATATGTAATAATGTTTGATGAAGTATTTTTAGACTCATCTGTAATCTGTTTTGTGATTCATAAGATATATGTATTTTCTTTAATTTTTGTTTGTCATAACTTTTGCTACAACTTTATTAATTTCCTCCAATTTAGGTTTTTTTTTTTTTTATTTTATTTTTCAATGTTAAAGTTCTTAAGTGATGATACAAATATCTAATATCTACACAGATCATATCTTACGTAACGTTTTACACTTTTTTTTTCTTTCTCACAGGTTGATGACAAATCAACCATTATTGAGATTGCTACATAAAGCAGTTTTACTTGCGACCTGGAAATGCTATATAGTAGACGCAGCCAACGAGTTTGCGTAAATAACTACTTAAACAACATCCACTCTGAGTTTGGGTAAGCATTTTTGAGGTTCTAACTATAAGATCTGTTTGAGTAGGCAGAGAGAAATAAACTTTTTTGTAAAAAGCTTTTTATGAAGGTTCTGAGCAACAAACCTTCATAAAAAGCTTGAAGAAGGTTCCTTATAACAAAGTTTATTGAGTTTTGTTTTTCAATTCATGCCCATGATATTAATTTATGTATTGTTATCCAATTTATTATTTGGGAGGTGTTCTTTTTATGCAATACATGAAAAAATGTGGAAGATTAGTTTATGGGCACAATATATTGGATCAAATGTTTGGCTTCTCAATTATACTTGATTAGGGGTAGAGAATGCTCCTGTTATCTCTTACCTTTTAAATTTTAAATGGATTCTTTCTTTTCTGGAATGTTGGAACTTGAGAGTATGATAAAGTTTTTACCTTCATATAGTTGGAAAAAAAGTTAATTAATGTCATTTTCAGGTGCCGATATTGATCCATTGATACTTTGTTCGCCGTGAAGGTTTGTTTTCTCTTTACCTGCCACTTTTAACTTTGTTTTATATGGATTTTTATTTAATCGTCTTCCTGGTCATTGGTTTTTATAGATTGGGTTTCATGGTAATCTAAAATGACCATTTTGTTTACAAATCTCAAATAAGTTCTCCGGTTAGTTATTGGCTTATGCCCTATATCATCACCATTTTATTTCATTACTCTCATTTTGCCCCTTTGGTCAGTGCATAACTGCATACAGAAGCTATTTTGATGAAATGTTTGAGATAGGCATTTAAGACATTATCGAATAACAGTATAAGTTGCCTTTCTGGTCCTGATTTGCTTATATTGTTTGTTTTACATTTGAGTTTTTGATCTCCGTTTACTTCCAGTATTTGATTCTATTTTCTTATTTTTATTTCTTTATCAATATTAAGCAATTGCTTTTTTTGGTTGATTGCTTATGCATCATTTTCTTTTTGTAGAAGCAAATAAATCAATCATTAAAAAAGATATGTGGATATTTAGGTGATTTCTTTATGTTGATGTGTTTGCTTAAATATACGTACAGTTGGTACCTCACGTGTCTACTCTTAACGTAAGTCATTTAGCATTTTATATATGAAGCAGGATATATGTTTTGTACACTGATTAATGATCCTCTGTTTGAAGGTCCTTTTGATGGTCTAATTTCAGTACATTTAGTCAATTCAATTGATTAATTAATTGATGCTTATAAGTGAAGTTCCTTCATATGGTCTAATGTATTCCATGCCCGGACTAATTGAAGAAATTACTTTCCATTGCTTATACAGAAAAATATATAGTGTTTCTTTGGTGGAAGGAGCTATGATGTGACAAAATGATAACTTTTACTTCAAAAATAGCCTTTATATATTTGCAGTCTAAAGTTTCCTATGTAGAGTCATGTGGGTGGAAGGTGGTTTACATATTTGCAGTCTAAAGTTTCCTATGTAGAGTCATGCGGGTGGAAGGTGAAACTAATATGGAAATAAGGTTCATATATAAGGAGTGGTAAGAGGTAGCAGTGGTAACTACCAGGGGAAGGGAATGGTTGAAAGAAATTAATTACTAAAGGGGTTGTGTGCTACTTTTATCTTCCCACCATGTTGCCATATATCTTCTAAGATATTGTTATTTTATTCACATGCTCATATGCATTTTTGTTTGATCACACATGTGTCATCTATGGTTTATGGACTCAATTTACTTTGTTAATACTTTTTATATTGTTTATTTGTCAGCTTGAGAATGAGGAAGCTCATAGAGAAGCCAAACGTCCTATTGAGCGTGAAAAGGGCCGCAGAGAAGTGGTTGTTGACATGTCAGAGGACTTATTAGAGGGGGAGAAAGGTGACACTATTAGTGATGTATCTTTTCATGGTGATAGCCACAGAGGCCGTTTGCCCAGAATGAGCTTTTTAGATGCGATGGAGGCGTTGGCCAATCATCAAAAGGGAAAAAAAAACTGTATCTTGGTGGAAGAGGTGTGTGCTCTTAAAATTAAGATTTAGTCTTACAAGTAACTAAGCTAATTGTGATCCATAAACTTAAACTATGAGCAATATATCAGCATTAGAGGATACATAGTTAAATTCCTTAGTCCTGTGGATTTAACGTAGAACTATCTCTTTTAAAATTCCCTTTTCTTTCTAATTGAAATTGTTACTCTTAATATGGAAACTTGCATACTTTTAAGCCCATAAATGACACAATCATATGGTTTGTTCATTACATCCTGTGTAAATTTATGGAAAATACCTCAAGTTTTGTTCTGTCTGTGTCTTGTCTGCATGATGATCTGTCGTGTGCTTTTATAATCAATTTTTTACAGCCTTCATGGGTAAATACGTGGTGAAAATATGGAGCTTGGGCATGATTCTGATACAGGCAGGCAGTCAGCCAGGTATGGTTCATGAATTTCAGTGTAGCCTTTGTTTTTATGTTGCTTATTTAAAATAATTTATAGTTTTTGGACTTGTCTCATCTATGCTTTTTAGTGGTTTATCTTGACCCATTTACTTATGAATGGATCAATTTTAGCCGTGTTCTTATCTCAAACAGACCAATCAAAAAAAATTTATAGCTAAAATGGGTGTGTGTCAAACACGTAACGCAAACCAACCAGCTCTGTCTCCTGAACCCGTTTAGACTAAGGACAAAAAAGTGTTTGCGGGTCAAAAAGTCATTTATTTTTTGTAGATGAACTTACACAATGGACAAAAAAGTGTTTGCGGGTCAACCCAACCCAGCTTGGTCTCCTGAACCCGTTTAGACACGTAATGCTTTATCCAACCCGTCGAACCACCATTCTTGCCACATCTCACATTTTTTCATTGACATTCATTGACTTGGGCCTGTCATTTATTTTTCAGGTTATGTATGATGTAGAACTTGCAAGAGCTTTAGCTTAAATGCTAGGTGTCTATCGGGTCGATCTGCTTACAAGACAAGTAGCCTGCCCTGATGTAGACTCGAGTTATGGTGAACCAACAGATATGTTAAATCCACACAATTCTGATGGTGTGACAGAAGAGTTCGGGGAGAGTAGTGATCCCTACATAATTTGTATTCCATTTGGCCTAAAGGACAAATATATCCCCAAAGAGCTTCTTTGGCCTCACATTTCTGAATTTGTTGATGGTGCACTTTTAGCTTTTAGTTTTGGGCATGCTTACTATTATGTTACGATCACATCTTTTATTGTTAGAAAGTTTTAACGATTATGTATTTCGATTATTGTTACTTTAGCTATCATGTTCTAATTATGATTGTTGTTAGAATGTTTTAACACAGTTCCACAAGTCACTTTTATGGTGACTTATGCTTTTTATTTTTCAACTTATGTAATCCTACTAATAATAATGTTGATGCATATAACTCTATTCGTAATTGTAAGTTTGTAACTATTATGTTTTACATAATGTTAATGTCATTGGTTGACCGTTACAAAATGGGTTTATTCTTATGTTATGCAAAAAATTATCTTAAATGGTCCGGGTTGAACCCGGGTTAAAAAAAACAAACACTTGGAGAAACATTAAACAAACATTCACAACTATTCGTTGTTTACGACCAAATATCAATTAGAGACACATTATTAACTACGATCAAGACTATAATTGTTATAATTGTTGTAATGATTAGACAAAATAGCGCTATTGGGTAAAAATACCACGTGCTATTATTTTAAAGCAATTATCTAATTAACCTTTAAAAATGGTTGTTTAACCCACAAAAATTATTGTCAGCTTACAGTTCCAAGATTTTATTATTTTTAGTTTTAAAATTTTAATTAAAAGGCCCGGGTTAAACCCGGGTTGATTAGCTAGTTAAGCATATAAAATGAGAACTATTTTTATTTGTTCAAAGGTAGACTTTTATAAATTTGTAGGTAGACACAACTAATAATCATTTGTTATTCCTAGTAAAACCAATCATTCATTTAAATGACCTATTATTTGACAGGTATAATAGATGTGTAAGCGTAATATATGAAACATTACGCTGTTCCCTATCCAAGTCATCGTTATGCTCGTCGTTGTCGTCGTTGATGGATGCCATAGGGAGGGGGTCGTCGAGGTAGGTCGTCGTCTTCACTCGTTATTTTTTGGAAATGGATCGCCGAGCAAAAGTGGGCCAAAAGGCAGCGTATGTGCGTATGATTTTATTTATATTTTATTTGGGAACGAGGAGAGAGAGTGTATGGTGTGGGGGTTATAATTTTTTAATTGAGAATGAGGTGAGATCAGGTTATAACGGGGAGAGAGATGTTCTTGGGTGTGTCTTGGAGAAAGAAAGTTGATGTAGCAGTCAAGACGAGGGGATAACGGCGTCATGATAAGAAGAGGCCTTATAAACAGTCTAGAGGTTAAACTGAAAAGGTTCTTCGTTCTTTCTTTTTTTCCTTCCTGCACGCAGGTTTTTATTTCGACTTTTGTATATTATGGTTTTATTTAATTTAGTTAATTACATAAATAGTTGGTTCCAAAACATACAAGTGATTATAAACTTAAATATCGTACTTATATTAAGACTCGAAAGAAATAATTACGTTTCGATCAAAATTGTGAGTTTAACATTGGATTTCAGTTTCGTTAAACATGATCAGTTAACCAGAAATCTTTAACAAAGCAATTAAAAGATTGATATTATTCGAATGGGTTGATTATAACATACCTCCTTGCTGGACGGACGAACACAGATTCCGTAACCCACCCGAAACGAACTCGAACGATCTTGAAACGGACTAACACCCTTGTGCAGTTACCCCACCGGCCTAGCAACTCCTACAACTACTGGCGTTCACTTGGTTCCCTCGGATTACCATTTGCTATGTTAACCGAGTGAGCAGAAAGAGTAGTAGACGTACGGGAGAGAATGAATGACTAGATGAGTGAGTTGTGAATCTATAACTCAAGAGTGATTGCCGTTTATATAGTTGAGGTAGGCATAAATCAACCGAGTATACTATTATGAGGTTTAGTTCTGTTGAAACGTTGGTTTCCTTTATTATTGATAACTTCATTAAGTTTTAATGCTAATTTTCATATATCTGTTTATTAATTTTATTTTTTCTTTATCATTAACTTATTATTAAATGTTTATGTATATATATCTTATTTGATTTGAGTTATTATCAATTTTGTATATTCGTGTTTATTAGCTACAATTACTCATTACTATCAAGGTTTCATCTATTTATTTAACTAAGTATTCTCAAGTTTATTTAGGATATCTACCAATATATATATAAGAGCATGCTAAAAAAAAATTGAAAAAACAAGAACCCTTAGATGATTTTCAACATTTAATTACAACCTTTATATCTAAATAACAATGTTATCATTGACTTAATTATTAGTCAAACACAACATTAGTCCTTTTACTTTATATAATCTACCAAATATATTATTATTTACTTACTTATTATTATTTACTTACTTGAAATATATTGATTATAATTAGCTTATAATATTAGTATATATTATTATATTATTATTAAAAATCAAAAGATGGTAAACGCCCCCCTCGTCGTCGTTTTGATCCCAGCCAAAGTAATACTCCCACTTAATTAAGGGTATAATTATTAAATTGAAAAATATAAAAGTATATGATTAAAACACAAATATTTTATTAAAAAAATACAATACATTGATTGATTTTAAATCTTTATAAATTAAATGAGTAAAAATTTACTGTTAGGCGTTATTGATCCAAACTTATTATTGTTTTTAGATTAAAAAAATACATTACCCGACCCATCCCAAGATAAGTGTTATATTTTAGTGTGTTCAAAGTAATGTTCAATTTTGAAAAATAACATGTTAAATTAACTATACTACCGCATTTCTAATTTTTTAAACTATAATACCCTTAATACTTTTTTCACACAAATAAATTTTAAAGGTATTTACAAAAATTAATGATAAAATTGTCATCAAATAAATATTTATTATGAACATTTATTTTGGGATAAATGAGATAATACTTAATCACCTTGACCATTGTAACGTGAACTATATTACGAATATCATATTGCTTTATAAGATAAGTACATATTGTAATTTAAAGTTAGTAATTTGATATATACCATCTACGAATCTACCAAAAATAATATAAGAGCATTCTAGATTCTCTCTTGAAATAGCAATAACCCTCGGACGAATTCCAAATTAATTAAGAGCCTTTGGATCAATACGATGATGTCATATTTGACTTGAAAATTAGTCAATATCAATCTTAAGCCTCCTACTTTATATGATCTATCAATATACCCTTAAGTTTTTAACGAGTATCCAAAAATTCGCTAGAAAATATTTAATGACATTGAAATTTTCTATTTTTTTTTTCAATGTCTAAAACTTTCAGAGCAATGTTTCACAATTTTTTCTTCTTTAGTATAACAAAATAAAAATCTTCCTTTTTACCCATAAGTATCTTAATCTCATCTAATTTTAATCAATGATGCTTTTTTCAATTGGATTTTCTTCAGTTTTAATTTTGTAATTCATGGTCTTGCTAATTTGTATCAATGGAAATTGTATTTGGTTCATACAAGAATTCTTCGTTCATCATATTAATAGTTTGGGTTAATCTATAACTTTATTTGTCATTTATATTTCAATGTTGAACAGTGAGTCTTGCATAAGCTCTTGTATGTCTTCCATGTGGTTTTCTTTATTGCCATTCCCTTATTTGTTTTTATTATTTGGACAACATGTGTCATAATTCTTTATTACACAAGATTCTAATGATTATATATTTTATGTTTTATTGTGTCTTGCATGATTTATTCACATGATTCCATTTTGGTTTTAGGCTATTGATTATTTTCGACTAGATTAATAATGTGGATTATTCTTTTAATTGAATGCTCACTGGATTTTCCAATATAGAGGGTTGTGAATTAACTTTGTAGTGAGACTTATATAATTTATCTTATAGAGGTAAGAATTCTTCAACCTAATTTTACTGTTTTCTTACATATGCTATGATAAATGTATTTTCAGTCAAATCTATTTAGTTTCGATGTTTGATGCTTCATTTTTTTTTACAGTTTTTTCCCATTAATGACATGTGAGGACCTTTTCACTGTTTGTGAATAATGTATTCTGGATATATACTTTTATATTCAATAGTTTGAATCCCAATTTTATACAATTGAAACAATATATCTTCCATCTTTGTTTGCTGGAGTAATCTTAGTTTAATAAGGTGGATGTTGTTCAATTATAACTATTGTAGTCCGTCACCTTCTAGGTAGAGATATTAAATGTGTCAAGCTCTTATATGTTTTACTCAAATCCATTATGGTTTAGTGATTCAGTGTTTGTACCGGTAGAAACTATAACTCTGTTATATATCAAGGTGTGTGTTTCATATATACCATAATTAATTAATTAAACATCAAATGTTACTTAAGTTTGAGCTATTAAATTTAATATGAAATAATAAAATAAAAGGGCGGTGTTTTATTAAATATTTTACCTATGTACGATATTATATAACACTTATATGTTATTAATTTTATGAGTTTATCCGCGTATTACGCGGGACAATAATCTAGTCTTAGAAATACATTACATACGAAAAATATTATGAAGGCAACTATTTCTCCTGTCTCCAAACTATCTCCTTTCCCATTCATGCATTGATTTTGAGTCCATGGGGCATGAAAAGATGTTCGGTTTGAATCTTGGTATCACTGTGGCTGTGAAAATGGTAATGGGTTTTGCAAACCCACCATCCCATTTGGGTTTAACATATGCACAAATTCATGGGTTTAGTTGCTAATTATCAAAATTAAACTCATTAAAACTTATACTCCATACACATCCTAAATAAACTTAGTTTTAGAACAATAAAATGTTCTTATGTCTTCGAGGAAACAAAAAATAATCAAATTACATCTCTAGCTATTTATTTGGGTATTCTTGACAATATAAAAACTGGAAGAAATAAAACTATATTCTAAATCTTTAACACGAATAATTGTCAAGACTCGAGATTTTGTACACAAGTGGTCTGCCTCAAAGTTAGGATATGGGCATATGGCGCACCATATGAACTGGGGACCATGGTCCGTGAGGTTCCATTGAAAACGAAAAATTGCCCCCCTGAGCTATTTAAACACGTGGAAGTTTTTGCAAAGATAAAAAACTGATATTTGATTTTAAATTTAAGGGGGTGCTTGGTTCAAATTGGGGAATGGGAAAGGCAAAGGGAAAGGGAATGCAAAGGAATACTAAGGAATATTATTATTGCA
>JAOXNX010050137.1:0-12563 GCA_028566075.1 Solidago caesia | reverse complement strand
TATATATATATATATATATATATTATGTAAATGTTCATTTGCAAACCATAATTAAGTTGAAAATCAAGGGATAAATCTCAGCCACATATTTCCCCCAACTTTTTCTATTTTTTTTTACCTTGTTTTTTCATTTTTATTTTTTTTAGTTTTTTTTAATTATATTAAATAAAAACTCATTCCAAAAAAAAAATTATTTTCCAAAGGGCGGAGCCCGTCAGTCCATGGCGGCTAAGGATGGAGCCCGTTAGGTAGATCACTCCATCACCGATCACCCCTATGACCTATCACAACACTAGTTACCCCTTATTAATACCTTTAACGGCGGAGCCCGTACCGTATCATTATCCGAAAAAAAGTTTCTTTTTTTGTATGACTTTTGCTAAAAAAAATATAAAAAAAATAAAAAAAAGTTTTTTAGAAAATTACAAAATGAAAAAAAAAACAAAGTAAAAAAAATAAAAATGAAAAAAGACGATGGGAGAAATGTGTTACTGAGATTTATTTTTTAATTTTCAACATTTTTTTAGTTTTTATTTGATTACTTTTGCAATGATTTCTTGATTTTAATAAGTGAATAAAATAGAATAAGTAAAACTTAAGATTTGAGACATTTATGAAGCGATTGTGTGTTTGGGAGACAATTGAAGAAAAAGGAATCAACATGACGTCATGCTCTTAAAAAATAAAAATGGGAATTAGTCCTCTAAAGCCACGTAAGGAATTTTTTTAAGATAAATATATTTTGGACTTCTACTTTATTTAGTAGAGGGATGTGGTCTTGAATTATTGGATGTCGATACTTGTACAATTAAAGATGCAAAATGCAACTTAACTAACAACATTGTCTATTTTTCATTGAAACATTTCATCAAACAGTTGGTATGCATCAATCTATTAAAAAAATGGAACACACAAAAGCACATACACGTATAAAGATACCAATAAAAACTAAAAACCCTTATACACGATCATTAAACCCCGCTATTTTGTAATTATCTTTGATGCATCATCAAAATGTATAAAACCAAAATTTATGTCCTTAAACTGCTTTTTGATTTTCTAGATCTTTGTACAATTAACCGAAATCACATCTATCCGTTGCCCGTTTGCCTTTTATTCCTATGTAAAAATCTTTATTATATTAAAAAAAAATTTACCTTTTTGATCTATCCAAACTTCTGCAAATTTCAAACACAAATATTGTCAATTTTTCAACGACCCGTAAGAATATTTTATTTATAAAAAATACTTTAATTCAAATATGATGATTTTATTTTTTTGAGGGCATTCACATAATGATTAACTGCATCCAAAGAATCAGACAAAAAACACATATGGGTTTTGAATAAAATATGAGCTGGATTTTGATTTATAAAAGCTTCAAAGAATTAAGCAAAAGAAAAAGATGAGCTGGATTTTGATTTTATGAAACAGGAAAAAAGAAAAAATAAAATACAAACATGATGTCTTCGGCTTGCAAAATTCAAAGAAATATATAAAATAAAAGGCTCATGTTGTGCCACATAATCCTTTTATTAAGGAATGTATTTTTAAGGACTTCTATTTTATATAGAGATAGAGATTAATAGTACTTTATTTGATTACCAAAATGTCATCGATATCTAAAGGTTAAGATTTATTTTAAAAGGTTTATCTTTTAGGGTTCCTAAAATAACTTTTCATTATATATATATATATATATATATATATATACTAGTCTTAATACCCGTACGATGTAAGGATTGACTATATGTATTGTACAATTGATTTTTTAATAAAGAAAAGAACAAATTGCATTTTTGGTCCCTGTGGTATCACACAATTTGCAAGTTTGGTCCAAACTTATGCAAAGTGGCGATTGTGGTCCCTGTGGTATCACCTCAGTGGCAATCTCAGTCCATTTTAACGATTCCGTTTGTTTTTCTCCGTTAATGAGGGGTAATTTCGTCATTTATTGCCTATCCATCCCTTTATATACCCTTTTAACCTCAAATATCCATCCTTCTCTCTTCTCTCTCACACATCCGGCCACTCACCACCAAATCACCACAGCCGCGCCCCCACCTTTTCTCGCCGGAAAAAGAGTCCGGCCACCACCCTAACACCATCCCCAACTCCATCTTCAACCCTAAACACCATCCCCAACCATCATCACAGTCCACCACCACCGGCGAGACATCCAAAACACCACCCATCATCACGAAACCCATCCCAGCCACCACCCTTTCAGTATTTCTCTTTAAAAACCCTAAAAATTTCATCTCTCTTACTCTCTCATGTTCGAACCACCATCACCGCCTACAGTCGCCACCCTACGCCATCAAAACACCATGACAACACCACCAGTCGACCCCCACCACAGAACCCACCCTTGAAAAATCCTAACCCGTTTTTGCTCTCTTCCTTCTCGGTTTGAAACCCCCGCTCGACACCACCATCAGCCGCCACACACCACCACTTCTTGGGAGCCCGATTTCGGAGCTAAGAAGGAAGAAATCAGAAGGTTGATTGAGAAACAAATGTCCCTTTTAACCCCAAATAACCCCAAATACCCTTTAGATGGTGGCGGGGGTATAGGTATTCGTCGGTGGTGTTTACAGCGGTGATATTTAAGTGTCGTGTACGGCAGTGACCACCGCCTACATCTCCGATCCATTGTTTCTTTTTGGTGGTCGGAGATTGTGGGTTTAGATTTGGGGACCGGAGATGGTGTTTACAGATTTGATATGAAGCAGATGATGATGATGATGATGGATGGGTTTTTTTTTATGAAGAATAAGATGATGATGATGATGATGATGATGATCCTGTATATATATAGGTATAGATACAGATGTAGGTATAAATATAGGCATAGATACAGATTTGTATATACCCTTTATATACCCTTGTTCTATAAAGGTATTGGGTGGGATATGTGTGTATATATATATATACAGATCTATATATATGTGTGTGTATATATATTTACAGATCTATATATATAGATCTTTTTGTATGTATGTTTTCATGTATATGTGTGTGTATATATATATTTAAACAGATCTATATATATGTGTGTATATATATATATGTAAAAATTTAATATTTTTTGATGTTGATGGATAGATATTAGTGTTTGATGGATAGATTTTTATTTGATTATTCTTGTTTTTTTTTATTTTATTTAAGTTACAGTGATTTTAGGGTTGAATATAAAGATGGGTGGGATGTGTAAAGGGGTGGATAGACATTAAATGACGAAATTACCCTTCATTAACGGAGAGAAACAAACGGAATCGTTAAAATGGACTGAGATTGCCACTGAGGTGATACCACAGGGACCAAAAATGCAATTTGTTCTATAATTAATAATGCATGCTGTACAATTGTTAATTACACAGAAAAAAATATATATAGGAAAAAAATATAGAGACACATGTCATTTTCTTGAGATTCATCAGTTTTTTCAAATTTTTGGGAACACGCGTCATTTTCCACACTAGTGTCATAAAATTCGCCCGACAACCTGGCAAGAATCATGCTTTCATTTTTGTATTCCTTTTCACGTGGTCCAGTAAAAATGGCCATATTAAGCCTTTGATATCTCAAAGCAGAATACCACATTTGTGCAAGGCTTTTAGGTTGACAGTAGTCAACTAGAAATGTATAATTAATCTACAAGACCATATTACTTGATTAGAAAATTAGTAACAAGGATTAATGTAAAGAAATTAACTGAATTAAAAAAATTGTCATTTTGTTAGTTCAGATTTCAGTAGACAAACTGTTCAGTTTCACTGGACAGTATTTCAGAAGTAAACAATACTTATACAGTAAACCTTCTAAGTTATGGTTTACTGAAACTTCTTTCCAGTCAAGATCTACTCAGCTGAAACATTCCCACTGAAGTCAAAAACTATAAATAAGAAGACTGAAAACGTTTCATTTATGTTAAGTAATTACAAAGCTTAACATAAGTTCCAAGAAAATACCACTTGCCTTCATACTCTAGCATATATTACAATATCTTTGTAATTAAGCAAACGCCGTACAAAGTCAAGGTTCGTCCAATCAAGGACTTTTATACCTTACTTTATGCACACGTATGTGAAACACATTTAATGCAACGCATGCATAAATATCTTGTACAAACGTATACCGTACTTATACGTATTTAATAAACATTGCCTATAAATAGAAGAGAAGTAAATGATCAAACTAGGTCGTCGAACAACAAAGTTATTATTTCCTACGACCAAAGCAAAACACTTCAAAGTAGTTTTAATGCATTTACTCTTTGGTATTTATTACCTTAGATGATTTGTTTCTTCATAGGTTGTTTAGAATACTTGTTTACAATATTCTGATTCCGCATCAACCTTTATATTTTGTTTATTTCAAATAAATCAAAATACTATTGAAAACCTTATTTGTGTTCTAAATTACTTATACTTTATTTTTCATATTGTATTGTTAATTGCTTGAAGTTCTTCTTACTTAAATAAACGATTTGTGTATTGGGCATCAAAACTTGTTTTTGAAAAACCTCATAGTTTTGATAAACATACTTGATCATTATTGATATAAAGGTGTCTACGGATTTGACCATCGTAAAAAGTTGACCTAACACATTCCAAAAAAAAAAAAACTGAATTAAAAAAAAATATATTCAATTTCAAAAGTTGAAAGACATTTACATATACTAGATGGATATTGCTTGCGCGATACAGCGGTGAAAATAGACAACGTGTGAGGTGTCGTAACCAAATATTTGTGTAAGTAAATGATAGCATAGTATCTGCGCAAAATATAGAAGATAATATTTTGATGAACTAAAAAAAATCATTATTATTTTTCATAATTATAAATTATAAAATATAAGTTATAATAAATAAAATTGATAAGTAAATAAAATAATTGTATAAAAAGGAGAGTTTGACTAAACGAATAAAGAAAGTATAATTAATAAATTACTGAGGGTATTATAGGTATAACAAGTGAATAATTTTAAAATAATGAATTAGAAGAAACAATTTAAGTATATCAAACTTGTAATTTGAGGGGAAAAAAAAGGAAGAGAGATGATTGATGTTTTATATAATAGTATAGATATAGATTAATGTAAGGTTAAAAGACATTTAACATTTAAGAGATCGAGATATTTATTAAAACAATTTTTAACCAAATTGTCTAAAAACGACTTTTCAAACATAAGAAAAAAAAAAAAACATAAACCATATGGTGTGCGTTTGGTGCCGAGCTTATGAGAGGGTATAATAAAATAAAAATATAGTTTTCAAAAGCTTAGTCTTATAAGTTTTGCTTAATTGGTTTACATAATTTTAACTCCAAACCATTAAATTACCACCTTTAGTTTTAGGCAGATTTTCAAAATTTGATTTTTCTTTTCCTCACAACTGAAAAATTGATTAAAATAAGATCCTAATGGTCTTTTTTTTTCTTTTTTTTTTTTAAAGTGTGGATTACTCGTAAATATCGAAAGATTTAGCATACGTTGTCTTAACCGGGTCCGCGCTAGAGAGCCCCTCGCCCCCAATTTAAACTCCTCGATGAGAAACCCCTATCACCCAGAGATCTGAAGGGAAAACTCACCCAGACCCACCGTAGATGAATTTTAAATAACCTAATGGTCTCTTAATATGAGGTAATCTCCATCAAAAGATTCATATGTCCTCACTTAATTATTACATTTACACCATAACTTCATTTAATGAACACAGTGCACGATTCCATATATAAAGTTTGCAAATGTAATAAGGGAATGTTCAACTTATTTTTTGTTAGATTTCTATCGGTTCATTTAAATACATTGGAGTTGCTTCATATAGTTATCAATTTCTTAAGTATTGTTCTTATCAATTTCTTAAGTTATGTTGATTATTTGAAATTCATATGAAATTATGAAGGTTCGATTAAACAAAGATGATTGTAATGGGAATGATGTCTATTATGTGTATTGAACTTTTCATCCGATGTTTATCTTATTTAATTAATTTGGCATCCTTCGTGGCACCAACCGGTTACACGTAAGTGGTAACCTAGTAGATTGTATCAAATGGACAAAATAACGAGTTCATTGCATGTATTAAATACCCGAGTAGATCATCACACAACATAAATATTTGTGTATAGTTCATTACATTTCAACACCTTAATCCCAAAATGCAATATTTAAAGGAGAAAAGTCATTGTTTTGTGAGTTAACGACCTATATCGTCTCTGTGGTGTACCCCAAAAATCAAGTTTCATCCTTATCTATCTGAAATGACATTGGTAGTCTTTTGTGAGTGGATAAGGATCAGGTTCAGTCCTTTCAGATAACGATCGTTATCTCTCCTTCGTTAAATCCCTTGCGTGCCTTCCACGTGAGGGTATTTGGGTCTTTTTCCCCTCTAAAGGACCACTAGTGATATTTATTTTTAATTTGAACAAATTAATATTCTGTTTTTCTTATTAATCATCTTCATGTTCTTGCTTCATTATTGTTTCACTTTCCAGATCTTTACATATATGTATGTGCATCGATCTTATACACATCCTTGGTGTTTCATAATCCTAACCCGGCCAGTTTCAAATTTTAAATGAAAACAACTCTTTTGTCTCACCCACCATAACTTCCGATCGACAATCATATATATCTATCATGAACTTCAATCTAAAAAACCCTTAAAAAATTTCAAAATCAAAACCCCCTTTATAATATATATATATATATATATATATATATATGCACAAGTTATGGGAACAAAAATATGGGAAGACTCTCACATGTTTTGAATTGATGAGCGAATGAAGTACAAGTTGGAAATGATACAAGATCGAAAATCAAGTGTGACCACACAACCAACCCAACAACCACCACCGCCGAAGCTTAGTAAACCACCACAAGCTGTTAAAAGACATGGCCGGTTTAAATGGGTTTTTTCTCGGTGAGGTTTCTTGGCCGGAGCAGCAATAATCTTTTGAAGAAGGTGTTTTCGGTGTGGGTTTTTTCCGATGTTGGTTTCTTTTTCGACGACGTGTGTTTTTTCCAGCGTGGGTTTTTTTCTAACCACTGAATCTGGCCACCACCACAATCCTCTCCAACCTAGGTTTCTTTTCAGGCGTGGGTTTTTCTTGAAATCTCCGGTCAAATCTTTGATTTAAATTGATATATGTATGTATATATAAATTAGATATATAGATATATGTAAGTAGTAATGATAATAATAATTTTAGGTTGATTGAAATTGATGAAGATGAGAGAGGTAGAGACATTGTGATTCGATCTACGTATATATGTATATTGATATTGATTATGAATACATGGATTGAATTTATTGATTATGGATTTGTTTTTATTTAATTTGGTAATTTGTTGATTAGGGTTAGAGTTTTTTTGTGGTGAAAGGGATGATTATGATGGTGGGGTTGGGAAAATAGCAAGTTTAGTCCTTTAGCTTTGGAAATGACCATATTATCCTCACATGTACGGCACGTGAGAGATTTAACGGATGAGAGATTACAACCGTTATCTGAAAGGACTGAACCTGAACTTTATCCATCCACAAAGGACTACCAGTGTCATTTCGGATAGATAAGAATGAAATTTGATTTTTAAGGTAAACCACAGGGACGATATTTGTTAAGTCTTTTTCTATATGCTTATTTCGTTCATTAATGAAATTAGTCATTTCAAATATATATATATATATATATATATATATATATATAAATAATAATAAAAATTTCTTTTTCTGTCGTTGCATGAAACTTTTGATATTGTGGAGACATAAGTCATATGTGGTTTTATTAATGTTTCATCCCATATAACGTGGCAAAACTCAAAAGGGTCATCATTCATCTTCGTATTCCAATTTCTTTGAATGATCCCAACAAAGTGGCTATACTAAGAGCGGTTCCAATGGTGAAATCGGTTTTCTCGCTGATCGTTTTGCCCCTTCAAATTGACGTCATAGTCAACGTCTTCTTAGTTTGTGAAATCGGTTTTTTCGTCGGTAAACCGACAAAGCAAAGATGATGATTGTGGGTCCTCTTCGTTAACGTCGAACTCGATAATGATGATATGCCAGTCCTTTAAAATGGTGAGGTGAAGCTGATGTGACAAAACTGACGAGCCGTACATAACCATTTGGGAGCCGAGTTTTATGTTATCGTTAAAGTGAAACACATATCAATCAGAGTTCTTATTTGGGATTTGAAATTTTATTTAATTAGCCCACTGGATATTGGAAACAAGTAAAATTTCTACTTTGCAAATGATAAATTAAAAGTCACAATGAAAAAGGTATATTACATACAAATGAACAACTTTGTTTGTTTTATGTCTTCGCATACTCGTATTGTTTTTAGTTAAAACTGTTTTAAACAACACATTATCTCGAAACTTTAATGATTTCAATTCGAAACAGTTAGATCCCTCAATATAGACTACAATCTTACCATGTAGATCGCCATATCAAAAACTCTTCTAGTACGTGTGTGGCTTTCACTTTTATGCTTCTTCGAAATGGGAACACAAAATGCTTGTCACAAGTTCGCCTTACCGATTTTACATTACTTAGACTCATGCTCGGCGATGGTGGTAGCAGCAACGGTGTGGTAGTGGCGGCAACGGGTGGTGGTGGCGCCGACTGGCGGCGGCGGCGGCGGCGGTGTGGTTATTGATGTAAAGGTAATGAATGCAAAAGAAGATAATGTAGTTATTTTAAGAGTTGAGAGATAGATGCTGTAAATTATTTTATTAAGTGTATTTTTGGTAAACCATATATGTTAGGTGATAGGTGTGTTGAATGTATAAGAACATTTTAAGCAGGTCAAGTTCTTTTTTGAGAAAAGGGGGAAGGGGTTAAAAATGTTTTATGTGGTATTACAGATAAGACGTAATTCCCGACTATTGATTGCAAAAAATTACAACAAACAATCAACTTTATTATAAAACGATAAGACAAAAGGCTGGGTATACGACTATTAAGAGAATAAAAGTTACCCTGCACTTAGAAAAAAAGGAAATAGATTTCAAAAAAAATAAAAATAATAATGATAATAATTACTAAAAGACTATACATTTGTGTTATGACTTCCTGTGCGTACTCAGGTGTAATATACATTTGTGTTGGAACTTTATGGAAATTTGGTAATTCTACTTGTTGGATGTTCATAGGCGGATTTAGGATTTTAAGTTGAGGATATCGTATTATCGTTCACTTGACGGTTGGAAGTAAAAACCGTAATCATAAAATCTTTTACTATAACTAAGTGAGAATATCTTTTTCTTAGTTGGAGTTTAACTAGCTATGCCATATCATACACAATTTGATATGGCTCCTATGTGGATTAATTTTTTTGAAAGGTGTATTTCGACTCAGACATGGTTGGAGGCAATTTTATAATCTCTAATTTGACTCTTTCTTTTTAAGCTTTTAATAAACTGCCTTTGAATTTAAAAATTAATTGTTTAAATTTAAATGTTTCAAATATTAATGTCAATTTTGAATTTTAAAAATTGAATTTTGAATTTATTTTTAAAAATAAATTATATCTTTCAATTATACTATAACTCAAAACAATTAGAGTATTTCAAATATTAACATTTTTTCTTTATATCTATTTTGTTTTGATACCCGTAGTTATGAATTTAATGGAACTTAAGATAAATACTTGACTTGTATAAAATAGTATATCATTAGGTCATTGAGTAAAATGCATATTGAGAAAGATACATACTTATTAAGCTTTCGTATAATTAAAAAGGTTTTAGTAAAAATTATATACATAGCAATTTATAGCATTGTTTTTATCATTATTTTTATCTATCATTAAACTGGTAATTATATATTTGTTTCAACTATAATGTGTATTGTATTAACATGTATTTGTATGCCCTTGGTTAACTTTACTATACTTTTATATCTCATAAAATAGATATCCATATACATTTCATTGAACTATATACTTTATCGACTATATTATCATAACAATTTATTGAGCCGTGCATCGCACGGGTACAAACCTATTATATATAAGCAAACAATTAAGTAACCAAGTATGGCAACATGTGAAAAATTCAAACATATTGTATTTAAAGAAAAAAATATTTTCATCACCACTATTAATCTCAACAACATAATAATGCACATTATAATGCTAATAACCAGTTTAAAATAAATTTTAAGTAAATTGATTTAAAATAAAATTAAAGATATAATTTAAGGTGCAACTCATGAAGATTATGATCCTTAAGACCATATCCGCTCCCGCTTTTTGGTTGCAATTATCGTCATAGCAAGGGCCTTAGAGTATCTTCGACATCAAGTTTTATACATTCATCTATACTCCGGAACCCCCTTTCCATTTTCTCAAAAATGCTTCCAGATCTTTCTATTTTGCCCATCACTTATATTTACTAATTTAAACCTCCCCACCTAATATACCTATAATACCCTGAATGAAATAATTTACAATATAGATCTTTCAACCTTTAAAATAACTACATTACCCCTTCTACATCAATTACTTTTACATTCACCACCGGCGCCCCCACACCAGTCTCCGCTGCCACCGCAGCCCGCCGCCACCGCCGCCACCACCACACCGCTGCAACCACCATCACCGCCGCATCGCGCGGACATACATCTAGTTTTCTATAAATTTGCACCTTCACTACTATAAACTTCAACCATGTTGGTAGCTACACTACTCTCACTTAATGACATTTATTTATTGTAATATTTCATTGTGTGGGTTGTCAATGATCTCCAGTCTAGGTGTTTGAGGTGAGATATCTAGTCAATTCAAAAATGAGGAAGATCATGGATTCAAGTCATACATTAAATAAAAACATTAAGGTTTTTCATGTTGGATCATAAGGTATTCTTTCACCTGTGATGAGCTCTCTTCTATGATATAAAGATGATTGGATGAACTAGAGGCCTGTAAGTGATTCAAGTTTGCAATTATAAAATAATAATAATGTGGGTTGTGGAATCCACCATTTATTGGTCATATATAACCTCCATAAACTTTTATTTATAAACCTCCATCTGTAATGGGGGTTACAGAAAAAAGTGGCTACCTCAATTACATGTTAACATGAACTTCTTGTAAAAATCTCCATTAAAGGTGTTTTTTTTGGTGATTATTAGTCGTGGGCAAAAATCGGGTTTCCTCTAAACTGAAACTGAACCCGATCCGAACCGGGTTTAGGCTCAAAGATGGAAACCGGGTTGGGCCAAAACCCGAACTGGTTTAAAACCGGTTTTGTCGAACGAAATACCCAACCCGACACTAACTGGATGAACAAGTTTAAAACCGAACCGGTTTTAAAACCGGTTTTTTTAAATAAAAAAAATCAATTCTTCGTCGTAATTCAATTTTGGCCACGTAATTGCTAAAAATTCAACACTTGACCCAATTCGACGTATTTGCTAATAGTTAATGGCTTGGGAAAAAATATACGACGTAATTGCTAATTATTCACTTAAAATTCACTAAAAATGTAAAAAAAAAATTCAAAAAATTCAAAGTTTTTCGTCGTAATTTGTTGTAATTCAATTTTTGGCCACATAATTGCTAATAATTCAATACTTGACCCAAAGATGGGTATTTGCTAATAGTTAATGGCTTGGCAAAAACTATTCGGCGTAATTGCTAATTATTCACTTAAAAATGGCAAAAAAGTTCAAAAAATTCAAAGTTTTTCGTCTTAATTCAATTTTTAGTCACATAATTACTAATAATTCAACATTTGGTCCAAATATGGGTTGCATTTGCTAATAATTAATGACTTGACAAAAAATATTCGACGTAATTACTAAATTTCACTTAAAAATGGCTAAAAATGTCAAAATTTTCAAATAATTCAAAGTGTTTAGTCGTAATTTAATTTTTGACCACATAATTGCTAATAATTCAACACTTGACCCAAATATGGGTTGTATTTACTAATAGTTAATGACTTGACAAAAAATATTTAAAGTTTTATTATAGATCAAACTTAAAAATTGCTAAAGTAAAGTTACAAAATTTAAAATTTTATCATAGATCAAACTTTTAATACATTCAACTTCTTAGATAAAAGGATATTCATACACATAATTAGACATCTTCAAGCAAACAAAATAGTCTTCAACAAAATAGTCTACAAACGAAATACATCTTCAAATGAAATAGTCTTCAAACGAATAAATTGTCTTCAAGCAATTAAAATTAAACATCTTCATTTGTCTTCAATCATCTTCATTTATCTTCATATGCATCTTCATTCTTAATATTCTTTGGAGTTAGACCGCATTGCTTCATCGAGTTGGATTTCTTCATCGGAAAGTGAGATTAATTGACCCTCTTCCACCTCAATATTGTGTATGCCTTCTTCAAACTCCGTTGCATCTTCAAGAGTTGTTGTGTTTTGTGTACATTCCATGGCGTCGAAGTAATCTTTCAAGCACATACACATCTCCAAGGATGCCGATATAAATCTTGTTTTTCGTATAGATAAGACCCTGCCACTAAGAGAAAAAGCGGATTCCGAAGCTACCGTAGAAGCTTGGACACTTAGTAAA